>JAXCGZ010000077.1:0-155000 GCA_037179515.1 Halocaridina rubra | reverse complement strand
TAAAATAAGGTTCTCCAGGCAATAACTGCAAAAAGCTCACTCAGTTTGATGTAATCTCCTTTCGGATAGTTCTTTCTCATGTCCTCAGTGCCTTTACTCTCAGGCAGAATATCTTCAATGATATACTCCATCAACAACACACAGTGGTCACTCATTCCAATTGGTGGTTCATACTCAACTTTTTCAATATCCAACACATTATCTGTGAATACTATCTGTACTTACCTAATTGTACTTACCTAATTGTGTTTACGGGAAAGAGCCCAAAGCTCGTATCTTCCCGTCTCCTGATCGGTTCCATTTTATGCTTAGTAATACTCATCATTCCTGCCCTTAAAACTATGGATTGAGATAGCATTAACTACCTCCTCGCTTAGCGAATTCCAATTATCAACTACTCTTACACTGAAAAAGTATTTCCTTACATCCTGCAAAGAAGCTTTCTTACGAAGCTTCAAACTATGACCTCTAGTTCTAGAGCCTGCCATATCAAAATATCGATCCCAATCCACTCTATCATATCCATGAAGGAATTTAAAGACTGTCACCATATCCAACTTCAATCTTCTAGCTTCGAGTGATGGTAAGTCTAATTCCCTCAGCCTCTAATCATAACTGAGATTGCATATTTCTAGCACCAGTTTCATGGCATGTCTTTGAACTTTTTTAAGCTTAGCTATGTGTTTTTTCAAGTGTGGATTCCAAAAGGGGGCTGCATATTCGAGTTTTGGCCTCACACAGGTTACATAAATATTTCTGAACATTTCCTTGTATATGTGTCTGAAGGCTACCCTTACATTTGATAAGAATGCATATGCTGCCCTTACTATGCCATTTATATGTATTTCTGGAGACAAATCTGCCAGTATGTTTACTCCTAGATCTCTCTCATTTTCTGTCTCTTGAAGTTCTACTCCAGCCACCGAGTAGTCAAGCTTGTGCCTTCTTGCACTTGTACCCATTCTCATAACCTTACATTTTGAAGTATTGAATTTCATTAGCCACTTTTCTGATCACTCATGCAGATTATTTAGATCCTCCTGAAGTTCTCTACCATTGTTCTCGTTTTTTACTTTCTTCACAATCTTTGCATCATCTGCAAACATATTCATGAATGAATTTACAGACTCTGGTAGGCCATTTACATATACAAGGAACAAAAGTGGCCCTAAAACTGAACCCTGTGGAACCCCACTACTAACTCTTCTCTATTCAGACACTGAGTGTCTTACACTAACCCTCTCTTCCTTTCCTTCTAAGTAAGTTTTTATCCATTCCAAAACATTTCCACCTATTCTAGCCATTGCTTGCAGCTTCCTAATAAGTCTTCCATGTGGAACAGTGTCAAACGCTTTCTGGAAGCCTAGGAATATGCAATCTGCCCAGCCTGCTCTTTCCTGTAAGATTCGGCTTACCTCATCATAAAATTCTAATAAGTTTGTTACTGTTGATCTACCTTCTCTGAAGCCATGTTTCATCACTGACAAAAAGTTGAAGGATTCCTAGTGAATAGAGATATGTTTCCTTAGTAGTTTCTCCATAACTTTGCAAACTATGCTTGTCAAGGAAGCTGGTCTATAGTTCAGAGCCGTATCCCTACTTCTCATTTTGAAGATAGGTATCACATTTGCTTGTTTCCAGCATCTTGGAATCTTCCCTGACTCCAGTGACTTTTTAAATATGATTCTTAGTGCCACTGATATTGAGTTTGCACATTTTTTAAGCACATGAGGGGATATGTCATCAGGACCTGTAGCTTTATGAACATCTAAATCCATCAGCGCTTTGCATACCTCTGTGGCTGTAAGGTTGATGTTCTCTAATACTGGCCCTTGAGCTTCTATCTCTGCAATCTAAGTGGGTGGGGTATTTTCTACTGTAAATACTGACTGAAACTCCTTATTCAATTCTTTGCAGATCTCTTCATCCATCTCAGTGATGCTTCCATCCGCTCTCTTTAGCCTTAAAACCTGTTCTTTTGCCTTCAGTTTTCCTCTGATAAAGCTGTGGAAAAGCTTGGGATTTCCTTTAGCCTTCCTGGTGATGTCCCTCTCATAGTCTCTCTCTGCCTCTCTCCTTTTACTTAGGTAGTCATTTCTTGCTCTTTTGTAGGCTTTCCAGGCATTTATGTTTTTTTCTCCTCCTATACCTTTTCCAGCATTTGTCTCTCCACTCCTTAGCTCTTTTACACTCATTATCGAACCATTTCTCTCTGGCATGAATTACACCCACTTTGGTGACAGGTATGCAGCAATCTACTATCTTCCCATATTTCTCACAAAAGATGTCATACATTTCTTGTACAGATTTATTGTAAAATAAGGTTCTCCAGTCAATAACTGCAAAAAGCTCATTCATTTTGATGTAATCTCCTTTCGGATAGTTCCTCCTCATGTCCTCGGTGCCTCTACTCTCAGGCAGAATATCTTCAATGATATATTCCATCAACAACACACAGTGGTCACTCTTTCCAATTGGTGGTTCATACTCAATTTTTTCAATATCCAACACATTATCTGTGAATACTAGATCAAGTAGTGATGGCTCATCCCCACCCCTGGACCTCGTTGGTTCCATTACATGTTGGTGTAGGAAATTCTCTTGTACGAACCCTAGGAATCTTGCCCCGAATGAGTCCTCACCACTGTGTGGGTCAAGATTTATCCAATATATCTATTTATGCTTAAAATCTCCCATAATCAAAATCCTACATTTTTCTCCCGTGCCATGTTAACAACTGAGTTTATGACTTCAATAGTACCTATATGACTTTCCTCATAAACTTCAAGCCTATTCTGGTTCCTTGGTGCATTATATGCAACAGTTATTATAATGATCTCTGACCCAGTATTTATGCGAAAACAAGAAAATCCTTGAACTCACTTTCTATAGCCAAGTTTATTTCTTCAACTTGAATCCTTTCACTTATGAGCAGTGCTATCCCTCCACCAGTCCTCTCAGATCTTTCAACCTTTAATATTCTGAAGCCCTTAAGAAGATCTGTGACACTGTTTATGTCCTCACTGAACTTAGTCTCTGTAATTACTACTATATGTGCCTTATTGTTGTGAATCCTATCTTTTGATTCTACTACCTTACCAGCTAATCCATCAGCATTTGTGTATAACAATCTTAATGAGGCCCCATCCCCTGATCTGCTGTCATTATCTTCTTTATCTCCCCTTTGTCTGGAAGAACTCTTAAATGAAAATTTTTCTTTTCTTCTTCATTTCTTTCCTCATTTAACCTTCTTGCCTCTCCCAACAAGTTTTTGATCTTTCCCATCTCTTCCTGTGTTCTGTATCGTCTAATGAACACTTCTTTGAATTCTTGAAGGTCTTTTAGACTTTTTTTCTCAACAATATTTCCCTACATGTTTCCAGTCTCTCAAAGGATACTTTTGTTGGCCTCACATAGGTTACATAAATATTTTTGAACATTTCCTTGTCCATGTGCCTTAAGGCTACCCATACATTTGATAAGAAGGCAAATGCTGCCCTTACTATGTCATTTATATGTATTTCTGGAGACAAATCTGCCAGTATGTTTACTCCTAGATCTCTCTCATTTTCTGTCTCTTGAAGCTGTACTCCAGCCACCGAGTAGTCAAGCTTGGGCCTTCTTGCACTTGTACCTATTCTAATTACTTTACAATTTGAAGTATTGGATTTCATTAGCCACTTATCTGACCACTCATGCAGACTATTTAGAGTTTCCTAAAGTTCTCTACCATTGTTCTCGTTTCCTTCTTTCTTCCCAATCTTGGCATCATCTGCAAGCATATTCATGAATGAATTTACAGACTCTGGTAGGTCATTTACATATACAAGGAACAAAAGTGGCCATAACACTGAACCCTGTGGAACTCCACTACTAACTCTTCTCCATTCAGACACTGACTGCAAGAAGGCCCAAGCTTGACTACTCGGTGGCTGGAGTACACCTTCAAAAGACAGAAAATGAGAGAGATCTAGAAATAAACATACTGGCAGATTTGTCTCCAGAAATACTGTAAATGGCATAGTAAGAGCAGCAAATGCATTCTTATCAAATGTAAGGGTAGCCTTCAGGCACATGGACAAGGAAATGTTCTGAAATATTTATGTAACCTATGTGAGGCCAAAACTCGAATATGCAGCCCCCTTTTGGAATCCACACTTGAAAAAGCACATAGCTAAGCTTGAAAAAGTTCAAAGACATGCCATGAAACTGGTCCTAGAAATACGCAATCTCAGTTATGATTAGAGGCTGAGGGAATTAGACTTACCATCACTCGAAGCTAGAAGATTGAAGTTGGATATGGTGACAGTCTTTAAATTCCTTCATGGTTATGATAGAGTGGATAGGGATCGACATTTTGATATGGCAGGCTCTAGAACTAGAGGTCATAGTTTGAAGCTTCGTAAGAAAGCTTCTTTGCAGGATGTAAAGAAATACTTTTTCAGTGTAAGAGTAGTTGATAATTGGAATTCGCTAAGCGAGGAGGTAGTTAATGCTATCTCAATCCATAGTTTTAAGCACAGGAATGATGAGTATCACAAAGTATAAAATGGAACCGATCAGGAGACGGGAAGATACGAGCTTTGGGCTCTTTCCCGTAATCACAATTAGGTAAGTACAATTAGGTAAGTACAGATAGCATTCACAGATAATGTGTTGGATATTGAAAAAAATGAGTATGAACCACCAACTGGAATGGGTGACCACTGCGTGTTGTTGATGGAGTATATCATTGAAGATATTCTGCCTGAGAGTAAAGGCACTGAAGACATGAGGAGGAACTATTCGAAAGGAGATTACATCAAACTGAATGAGCCTTTTGCAGTTATTGACTGGAGAACCTTATTTTGCAACAAATCTGTACAAGAAATGTATGACATCTTTTGTGAGAAATATGGGAAGATAGTAGATTACTGCATACCTGTCACCAAAGTGGGTGTAATTCATGCCAGAGAGAAATGGTTCGATAATGAATGTAAAAGAGCTAAGGAGTGGAGTAACAAATGCATTAAAAGGCATAGGAGGAGAAAAAACATAAATGAAAGGCAAGCCTACAAATGAGCAAGAAATGACTACCTAAGTAAAAGGAGAGAGGCAGAGAGAGACTATGAGTGGGACATCAACAGGAAGGCTAAAGAAAATTCCAAGCTTTTCCACAGCTTTATCAGAGGAAAACTGAAGGTAAAAGAACAGGTTTTAAGGCTAAAGAGAGCGGATGGAAGCATCACTGAGATGGATGAAGAGATCTGCAAAGAATTGAACAAGGAGTTTCAGTCAGTAATTAGAGTAGAAAATACCCCACTCCCTCAGATTGCAGAGATAGAAGCTCAAGGACCGGTATTAGAGGACATCAACCTTAGAGCCACAGAGGTATGCAAAGCGCTGATGGATTTAGATGTTCATAAAGCTACAAGTCCTGATGACATATCCCCTCATGTACTTAAAATATGTGCAAACTCAATATCAGTGTAACTAAGTATCATATTTAAAAAGTCACTGGAGTCGGGGGAGATTCCAAGATGCTGGAAACAAGCAAATGTGATACCTATCTTCAAAAAGGGAAGGAGGGATACGGCTCTGAACTATAGACCAGTTTCCTTGACCTGCATAGTTTGCAAAGTTATAGAGAAACTACTAAGGAACCATATCTCTCTTCACTTGGAATCTTTCAACTTTTTGTCAGTGATGTAACATGTCTTCAGAGAAAGTAGATCAACTGTAACAAACTTATTAGAAGTTTATGATGAGGTAAGCCGAATCTTACAGGAAAGAGCGGGCTGGGCAGATTGCATATTCCTAGACTTCCAGAAAGCGTTTGACACTGTTCCACATGGGAGACTTATTAGGAAGCTGCAAGCAATGGCTAGAATAGGTGGAAATATCTTGGAATGGATAAAAACTTACTAAGAAGGAAGAGAACAGAGGGTTAGAGTAAGAGTCTGTAAATTCATTCATGAATACGTTTGCAGATGATGCAAAGATTGTGAAGAAAGTAAAGAACGAAAACTATGGTAGAGAACTTCAGGAGGATCTAAATAGTCTGCAAGAGTGGTCAGAAAAGTGGCTAATGAAATTCAATACTTCAAAATGTAAGGTAATGAGAATGGGTACAAGTGCAAGAAGGCCCAAGCTTGACTACTCGGTGGCTGGAGTACAACTTCAAGTGACAGAAAATGAGAGAGATCTAGGAGTAAACATTCTGGCAGATTTGTCTCCAGAAATACATGTAAATGGCGTAGTAAGGGCAGCATATGCATTCTTATCAAATGGAAGGGTAGCCTTAAGGCACATGGACAAGGAAATGTTCAGAAATATTTATGTAACCTATGTGAGGCCAAAACACGAATATGCAGCCCCCTTTTGGAATCCACACTTGAAAAAGCACATAGCTATGCTTGAAAATGTTCAAAGACATGCCACGAAAATGGTGCCAGAAATACGCAATCTCAATTATGATGAGAGGCTGAGGGAATTAGACTTACCATCACTCGAAGCTAGAAGATTGGAGGGGGATATGGTGACTGTCTTTAAATTCCTTCATGGTTATGATAGAGTGGATTGGGATCGATATTTTGATATGGCAGGCTCTAGAACTAGAGGTTATAGTTTGAAGCTTCGTAAGAAAACTTCTTTGCAAGATGTAAGGAAGTACTTTTTCAGTGTACGAGTAGCTGATAATTGGAATTGGCTAGGCGAGGAGGTAGTTAATGCTATCTCAATCCATAGTTTTAAGGACAGGTATGATAAATATCACTAAGTATAAAATGGAACCGATCAGGAGACGGGACCTTTCCCGTAAACACAATTAGGTAAATTCATATATAAATATATATATATATATATATATATATATATATATATATATATATATATATATATATATATATATATATATATATATATATATATATATATATATATATATATATATATATATATATATATATATATATATATATATATATATATATATATATATATATATATATATATATATATATATATATATATATATATATATATAGACACGTGTGTATATATATATATATATATATATATATATATATATATATATATATATATATATATATATATATATATATATATACATATATATATATATATATATATATATATATATATATATATATATATATATATATATATATATATATATATGCAAAATAAACTGTTATATCACAGCACACTATGAAGCAAAAAAAGGCCCATAAATAAAACACAAAAAGAAGCGAAGATGTACTATATATTACGACTGGACTCCAGTCCTCTTCAGGTACAAATGAATTGATAAATACAGAGCTGTGGATAAAGGTGGGGAGAGATACTAGCTATGATTCCCAGGAGGATTCACGAGGGGATTATCTTCAAACCTCAGGTCAGGTGGACGGTCATTTGGCATAATCTTCTTAATGAGGTCTTTTAATAATGCTTCATCCACAACGTCAGATCTCCACTGTCCATTTGATAAATTTAATGTTTCGGATTTTTCTATAATGGCTGGTTCAAGTATCTTTCTCCTATATTGGCAATTACTCTTATATATATATATATATATATATATATATATATATATATATATATATATATATATATATATATATATATATATATATATATATATATATATATATATATATATATATATATATATATATATATATATATATATATATATATATATATATATATATATATATATATATATATATATATATATATATATATATTATATATATATATATATATATATATATATATATATATATATATATATATATATATATATATATATATATATATATATATATATATATATATATATATATATATATATATATATATATATATATATATATATATATATATATTACCGAATTGTGATTACCTAATTGAGTGATTACTTAATTGTGTTTACGGGAAAGAGCCCAAAGCTCGTATCTTCCCGTCTCCTGATTTGTTCCATTTTATACTTAGTGATACTTATCATACCTGTCCTTAAAACTGTGGATTGAGATAGCATTAACTACCTCCTCGCTTAGCGAATTCCAATTATCAACTACTCTTACACTGAAAAAGTATTTCCTTACATCCTGCAAAGAAGTTTTCTTATGAAGCTTCAAACTATGACCTCTAGTTCTAGAGCCTGCCATATCAAAATATCGATCCCTATCCACTCTATCATAACCATGAAGGAATTTAAAGACTGTCACCATATCCCCCCTCACTCTTCTAGCTTCGAGTGATGGGAAGTCTAATTCCCTCAGCCTCTCATCATAACTGAGATTGCGTATTTCTGGCACCAGTTTCGTGGCATGTCTTTGAACTTTTTCAAGCTTAGCTATGTGCTTTTTCAAGTGCGGATTCCAAAAGGGGGCTGCATATTCGAGTTTTGGCCTCACATAGGTTACATAAATATTTCTGAACATTTCCTTGACCATGTGCCTGAAGGCTACCCTTACATTTGATAAGAATGCATATGCTGCCCTTACTATGCCATTTATATGCATTTCTGGAGACAAATCTGCCAGTATGTTTACTCCTAGATCTCTCTCATTTTCTGTCTCTTGAAGTTGTACTCCAGCCACCGAGTAGTCAAGCTTGGGCCTTCTTGCACTTGTACCCATTCTCATTACCTTACATTTTGAAGTATTGAATTTCATTAGCCACTTTTCTGACCACTCATGCAGATTATTTAGATCCTCCTGAAGTTCTCTACCATTGTTCTCGTTTTTTTACTTTCTTCACAATCTTTGCATCATCTGCAAACATACTCATGAATGAATTTACAGACTCTGGTAGGTCATTTACATATACAAGGAACAAAAGTGGCCCTAAAACTGAACCCTGTGGAACTCCACTACTAACTCTTCTCCATTCAGACACTGAGTGTCTTACTCTAACCCTCTGTTCCCTTCCTTCTAAGTAAGTTTTTATCCATTCCAAAACATTTCCACCTATTCTAGCCATTGATTGCAGCTTCCTAATAAGTCTCCCTTGTGGAACAGTGTCAAACGCTTTCTGGAAGTCTAGGAATATGCAATCTGCCCAGCCCTCTCTTTCCTGTAAGATTTGGCTTACCTCATCATAAAATTCTAATAAGTTTGTTACTGTTGATCTACCTTCTCTGAAGCCATGTTGCCTCACTGACAAAAAGTTGAAGGATTCCAAGTGAAGAGAGATATGTTTCCTTAGTAGTTTCTCCATAACTTTGCAAACTATGCTGGTCAAGGAAACTGGTCTTTAGTTCAGAGCCGTATCCCTCCTTCCCTTTTTGAAGATAGGTATCACATTTGCTTGTTTCCAGCATCTTGGAATCTCCCCCGACTCCAGTGACTCCTTAAATATGATACTTAGTGCCACTGATATTGTGTTTGCGCATTTTTAAGCACATGAGGGGATATGTCATCAGGACCTGTAGCTTTATGAACATCTAAATCCATCAGCGCTTTGCATACCTCTGTGGCTGTAAGGTTGATGTTCTCTAATACCGGCCCTTGAGCTTCTATCACTGCAATCTGAGGGGGTGGAGTATTTTTTACTGTAAATACTGACTGAAACTCCTTGTTCAATTCTCTGCAGATCTTTTCATCCGTCTCAGTGATGCTTCCATCCGCTCTCTTTAGCCTTAAAACCTGTTCTTTTACTTTCAGTTTTCCTCTGATAAAGCTGTGGAAAAGCTTGGGATTTTCTTTAGCCTTCCTGGTGATGTCCCTCTCATAGTCTCTCTCTGCCTCTTTCCTTTTACTTAGGTAGTCATTTCTTGCTCTTTTGTAGGTTTGCCAGGCATTTATGTTTTTTCTCCTCCTATACCTTTTCCAGCATTTGTCTCTCCACTCTTTAGCTCTTTTACACCCATTATCGAACCATTTCTCTCTGGTATGAATTACACCTACTTTGGTGACAGGTATGCAGCAATCTACTATCTTCCCATATTTCTCACAAAAGATGTCATACATTTCTTGTACAGATTTGTTGTAAAATAAGGTTCTCCAGTCAATAACTGCAAAAAGCTCATTCATTTGGATGTAATCTCCTTTCGGATAGTTCCTCCTCATGTCCTCAGTGCCTCTACTCTCAGGAAGAATATCTTCAATGATATACCCCATCAACAACACACAGTGGTCACTCTTTCCAATTGGTGGTTCATACTCAATCTTTTCAATATCCAACATATTATCTGTGAACACTAGATCAAGTAGTGATGGCTCATCCCCACCCCTGGCCCTTGTTGGTTCCATTACATGTTGGTGTAGGAAATTCCCTTGTACGCAATCTAGGAATCTTGCCCCGAATGAGTCCTCACCACTGTGTGGGTCAAGATTTATCCAATCTATCTCTTTATGATTAAAGTCTCCCATAATCAAAATCATACATTTTTTTTCCTGTGCCATGTTAACAACTGAGTTTATGACTTCAATAGTACCTATATGACTCTCCTCATAAACTTCAAGCCTATTTTGGTTCCTTGGTGGGTTGTATACAACAGTTATTATAATGCTCTCTGACCCAGTATTTATGCGAGCAACAAGAAATTCCTTGAACTCACTTTCTATAGCCAAGTTTATTTCTTCGACTTGAATCCTTTCACTTATGAGCAGTGCTATTCCTCCACCAGTCCTCTAAGATCTTTCAACCCTTAGTATTCTGAAGCCCTTAGGAAAAACTGTGACACTGTTTATGTCCTCACTGAACTTAGTCTCTGTAATTGCTACTATATCTGCCTTACTGTTGTGAATCCTATCTTTTAATTCTACTGCCTTACCAGCTAATCCATCAGCATTTGTGTATAACAATCTTAATGAGGCCCCATCCCCTGATCTTCTGTCATTATCTTCTTTATCTCCCCTTTGTCTGGAAGAACTCTGTAATGAAAATTTTTCTTCTCTTCTTCATTTCTTTCATCATTTAACCTTCTTGCCTCTTGCAACAAGTTTTTTATCTTTCCCATCTCTTCCTGTGTTCTGTATCGTCTAATGAACACTTCTTTGAATTCTTGAAGGTCTTTTAGACTTTTTTTTCTCAACAATATTTCCCTACATGTTTCCCCTCTCTCATAGGTTACTTTTGTTGGTCTCGGCTTTCCTTCCCTCGAATATTTACCTAGTTGGTGTATGTTTACAATATCCTCAGGACCACATACTACTCCAAGCTTTCTTATCAGGTCTACAACCCTAGCTTTATTTTCTTAAAGGCCCCCCTGCCATGTTGGCTCCTGGGACTCGCTTATGCCTGAGATTACCACTGTCTTCTCCTTATCAAGTGCCTGTCTGATGAGTGGGTTTGCCCTTTCCATCACAACGTCTTTCATTTTTTCGATTGCTGTCTCTTTATAGTCAACTGTTTGTATGTTTTCCAGTGCCACCACCTTTACAGCTTCTTTTACTGCCATATTCCCCTTTAGTGCATCAGCAAAGGAAGTTTTCATGGCATCATTTTCCATATTCAGCTCCTGGAACTCTTTTCTGAACTGTTCAATGTTTTCCTTAATCTGGACATTCCAAGCAGCAATCTCGTCTCTCTCAGAAGAGAGCAGTGAACTAACATCTAATTCCTTTAGGTTGTCATTCAGCTGTTTGTTTTTATCTTTTTGTTTAGAAATTCTAGATTCTAGTTGACTCTTTTCCCCTTCCAGCTTCTTTATTCTTTTTTCTAGTTCCTTTCTCTCCTGCCCTTGTGCTTTATTTGCTTCCTCCAAAGATCTTATTTGCTCTCTGAGTGTTTCATTCTCTTTCATTTCTCCATCCATATTCCGAATTTTATCATGAAGGCTTATAACCATTTCCTCTAAATTCTTGATTTTCTGTTTAAGTCTCCTAATGGCTACCCCTCCTACCGACCCATGGATGGGAGAGGTTTGGGACAGAGATGGCGTCATTTTTATGTTCTCCCTCTCACAGAATATAGAAAGAAGACGAGAAAAAGGAAAAAAAAAGAGAAAAACTTTTAATTAAGCTTCACACCGAATTTTTATATCTCCATATAAGTGCTATTTAGTGACTCAGTTTATCTCTTTTCTGGTAACACACATCTTAACTTAAAAACTTGACCATGGTAATTTAAGGATAAAAAGAAAAAGAAAAAAAATGCAACAAAACAAAGTCAAACCTGAAGGAAAAATTCGAACCTGCGTATGAGGTGGCACCCACCTGTTTCTGCTATATATTCTTTCTAACTGATAATCTCACTTGCTAACCAAGATATGTTTTCACAGGATTAGACTTTACATTTAACTCAATATATATACAAAATAAAAACAAAATAGTAAAAGAGAAAGCTAAAAGAAAAGCAAAAAAAAAAAATGAAGAAAATAAGACAGCTGTACTACTTGGCAACTTAACTCAGTACTGTTGACAGGTGGATATTTTTTTTTTTTACTTATTCAATTATTTCGCGTATCAAACTAACTAACAAGTTAATATAAATGGGAAGGATACTGATTTTAACAATATATGGAACCACAGGATCAGGTAAACGGCTTAAGAGCTTTCCCCAGTTTACACAAAAAATTAGGTAATGTGATGTGATGGCTTCACCTCTGGCAACTCTTCTAAATTTCCTTCAAGGCAGAACTGGACGGCAGCTTCTCTCTCCCCTCACGAAAAATGTTCTCAATTTTTTTTCATTTAATATTTTGGACAGTCTCGTCATACAACAAATATAAGTTTTGTACTCACAATACTCTGCAGGATTTCAGATTTAGGGAAATTATGGTAAAGTTTTCCACTAAGCACTTAGTCACTCGAAACACAAGTAAAAATTTAAGAGGAGCAGTTCCGTGTGTCACTGAACGCGGTGTGTGTGTGTGTGTGTGTGTGTGTGTGTGTAAAGGTTACAGTTAAGAAATAGACTGTATTGCAAATAAACACTTATATGAATAAGTAAAAAATAATAAATGTCTTGATAAAGGAGGGGTCCCTTTATAAGTTTTGCACTTTTTCATCAACCATTAAGCATGCCGGTAGTTCATGTTTTTAGGTATCTTGACTAGGTCTTTAATAATTTGAAGATTCCACATTGTCGACTTTATATTGATCATCCAAGACCCCCTTTTCTTCTGTGGCCAATTTATCAGAAATATCAACTGCAAATATACAGGTTTCTCAATATTTTTTGTAAAAAATCATCCTATGCTAACACTTCAACTTATCACATGACTCTTTTGTAAGCAGGTAATAATCTTATAATTCTTAATATTGACCAATAAATAGTCTCAGATACTACCAGCATCTACAAAATCAATGTCACTTATTTTAATGCTGACTATTTTCAGGTTCTTTCACACCATTATGTTTTTCTCTGCTTGGAGAGTGGTTCTCAGATATAAACTTGTTCTTTATGCAGATTAATTCTGGCAAAGTTTGACATGGTTATCTCGTAACACATCTGTATCTAAGTAAGCTATATATATATATATATATATATATATATATATATATATATATATATATATATATATATATATATATATATATACATATATACAATATATATATATCTATATATATATATATATATATATATATATATATATATATATATATATATATATATATATATATATATATATATATATATATATATATATATATATATATATATATATATATATATATATATATATATATATATATATATATATATATATATATATATATATATATATATATATATATATATATATATATATATATATATATATATATATATATATATATATATATATATATATATATATATATATATATATATATATATATATATATATATATATATATATATATATATATATATATATATATATATATATATATATATATATATATATATATATATATATATATATATATATATATATATATATATATATATATATATATATATATATATATATATATATATATATATATATATATATATATATA
Organism: Halocaridina rubra; assembly: GCA_037179515.1. Lineage (NCBI taxonomy): Eukaryota > Metazoa > Arthropoda > Malacostraca > Decapoda > Atyidae > Halocaridina > Halocaridina rubra. Next base: position 141,057 of record JAXCGZ010000077.1, on the reverse strand, counting down.
TATATATATATATATACATATATATATATATATATATATATATATATATATATATATATATATATATATATATATATATATATATATATATATATATAGATATATATATATACAAATATATATATATATATATATATATATATATATATATATATATATATATATATATATATATATATATATACAAATATATATATATATATATATATATATATATATATATATATATATATATATATATATATATATATATATATATATATATATAGAGAGAGAGAGAGAGAGAGAGGAGAGAGAGAGAGAGAGAGAGAGAGAGAGAGAGAGAGAGAGAGAGAGAGAGAGAGAGAGAGAGAGAGAGAGAGAGAGAGAGAGAGAGAGAGAGAGAGAGGGAGAGAGAGAGAGAGAGAGAGAGAGAGCATCAGCATCTATTAGAAGTTTGTAGTTCACTACTGCCTGTAAGTCACAGAGTACCACATCACGTTCATCTGCAGAAATTCTACACTTGAACAATATCATGTGCAACAATCTCTACATGATTCCAATTTGTCTTTCATAGAAATCTCCTTGACAGGATGATCTTGCCATGACGTTCTAGGAAAGGCAAACTCCAACCAATGCTGAAATATTGCATAACTTATGAATAGCTAGTTCATTCACCAAACCATTCCAAATCCAGCAGTTTTGGAAGTGACCGCCATGTTATGAACATCCTAATGAATAACAGATATATATTTCATTGTTATATCCTTAGCTAATTCAAGATCAACAGCTTTTTTGGCAGCAAATGTAAATAAACATACATATTTGTTGCAATATTCTTTCTTTCCTTTGGTCAGTTGAATTGTTCCACTGAAAGCAATAACCACACTTTGAAATGGTTCTTTCAGGATTATCTTCTTTTTAGGATGGGGAGGAGGGCCTGGATAGGTGTATGATTTTCCACTAAGTTTCTTACAATAAATATACTTTCATAGTGGTTTTCACCCACGGTCTCCCTAAAAAATCCAAAACTCCTGTCTACTCTTATTGGGAGTCCGAGTAATTCCACCATGAGTGCAATTTTCATGTTACCTATGCACTATAAACTTGGTGACGTGTTCCTAGGATGATAGCAACACAGGATGAGAGGCAGAATATGTAAACTCAGAATTTTCCATGTGCTTAGAGTCACTTAAGCTTTTCATATGGCCTTGACATGGGAGTAATTTTATTTTGTCTTAATGTCGAAACTACAAAATATATCCAGTATAATATGGGATTACTGGTGCTCTGGTTTGAAGTTTAAGCTCTTCAAGAATTTTTAATAATAACTGCAGTAATAATTTCAATATCTTTTGCACTTCAATTATATCATACGAGGACATTACAGAAACTAATCCATTTACTGAAACACAAATAATTTCTCCCTTTTCTCTCATCTTTCGACATTTCTAAGAGCCAGCCTGGGTCATGATTCCAAAAGGTTCAATCTCTTAATTCACTAACTTTACAAAACCTAGTTATTATATCTTTATAGCTATCTTTTGTACATACCTTCTTCAATGTATCTTTATACCTTTCATTGATCCCCCTTAAATCTATAATACCAGATGAATACCTGCGAAGACACTCCTAAAAATTTGTTGCCATGTAGTGAAGGCTTGGAGTAAACGGGACTGTGGAAACGCTCATGTTGTCCATCTGCTGGTTGGTCGCCATCTGAGAGTGATTCAGCGCCACGCTGGGGGAACTTCGACTTGGGCAAATCTGCAAGGTTAACGAAGAGCAGTATCAATTCTCTTTTTTTTCGAGGGTTTACTATACTGGTGGTCCCTGGCAGGCAAGTATGGCAGAGATCCAAGGGAGGGACAGTATATTAAGTGCAACAAGAGGAGCAAACAAAGAAAACGAGAAAACTAATTATGGAAAAATGCACGACAGTTATCCGCATCCGCAGGTATAGTTCTTTTACATTTTAGTGAAAAGGAAATTTTTTGTATTAAAATATTAAAATAAACTACTGAAATGTATCTATACAAGCTAATGAGATCAGCAAGAGCAAACTTATAAAAAGAAAAGTTATCAAGAAGAGCAATTTTTTAATAAGAAAATTTTGGAGAAATGTATTCATAAGATGCTTCAACACTATGTGAGAGAAAAAGCAGAGAAAGGCATTGCAATTATACGTATATCAAATATATTCCAAGATCAAGGATATTAAACTGGAAGTAATATGAATTGCAAATTATTCTAAATTTGCAAAAATGCATGAAGTGAAGTTTCTCAGTAAAAAATAAAGAAATGAAAACATGGTTAAAAGTTTAGTAAATAACTAATGGGGCATCTATAATGAATCTGTTTAATTTGAGCGTAATGCTCTGTCATGAAGGCCCTTTCTAGAGAATGTTTGCTTTAACAAAATTCCGCTACAGGAGGCGAAAAAAGAACAGAGGAAATTATGGAGACATCAGTGTTGAGGGATAACAGTTTCTTTTACGGGAAAAGAAAGGATGAAAAGCAAATGAGATTCACCACTGGAACATATCTTAATGGCTAGACATATCATAATGCCAAGGAAAATATAACAAATTCTCATTCTAAAAAATAAAAAAGTTAAATGACATGCAGAAAACAAAGGGAATGCAAACAAATCCAAATCTCAAGAATATTAAAATCACAATAAAAAAGCAGAGAGAAAATCAATATTCAAGTTTTAAGGAATTCTTCACATGCAATAAGGCAATAAATTATATAATATACACAAACAAAGAAAATACACAAATACATAACATCAAAGTTTCGAACCTAGTCATCTTTAACAGTGGTGACTGGATTTAAAACAGCTTCAGCAATTCAGTGCTAAACTAAAAGTTTCTGCCATGTTCTGTCTTTCAGGGCCCCACAATAGGAGAATATAAAACTAAAATTAAAGATTTTTTTTTCTTAAACAAACAACAACCACAGGGAAGAAGTCTTTACAGACTAGCTAAGCTGAGACTAACCACAGCAGCTTTCTCATTTGAGTGTGGTGACCGTCGTCTCAGTAGGTACGTGAGGTCAACTTTCTTTATGGCCCAGTATGTGGCAAAAGCTTCCTTCTCCACGGTAGAGTAATTCCGCTCTGCAGGGCAAAGCCTGCAGCTTGCATATCGTACCGGAGCTACTTCTGCCGACTTGTCCGACCAGACTTGCAAGAGTATGGCACCCAGGCCTTCATCTGAGGTGTCAGCCTGCAAGATAAAGGGGAAATCCGATTTTACAAGCTGTAATACTGGCTCACCTGCCAGTGCTTCACGGAGCTTGAAGAATGCTCTCTCTGCCTTGTCTGTCCATGGGACAGGGGAGGTTTTCCCCATTGGTAGTAACTGACACCACCCAGGAACGATCTCAGTTGGGTGACAGTGACGGGTTTCTCCATATCCTTAATAGCTTGCTAGGTGTCCTGTAAAGGAGACATAACTCCTTCTCCAACCAAGTGGCCAACATACTGCAATTGTGTGAATCCAATCTCGCATTCGGAGGGTTTTAAATGGAATCCATGCTTCTTCAGATAGGCGAGAACTTGGCGAAGAGTTGATAGGTGCGATGACCAATCCTGAGAATACACCAGGATGTTGTCTATAAAGTAGGAAACATTGTCGAGGCCATGCAATGCTGTCCTCATGAGCCGGCTGAAGCAGCCAAGGGCGTTCACCATACCAAAAGGCATGACCCTGAACTGATACAATCCGTATCTCATGGAAAAGGTTGTTATGGGCTTCGTAGACTTGCTCAACGGGACTTGCCAAAATCCACCGGTCAGATGCAATTTTGACAGTTAGCGGGCTTGGAAGAGTGACAAGAAAATACACTCAGCGTCAGCAATGGGCTCTCCATCAAAGATAATACGGGAGTTAAGCTTACATACCGCCAGTAACAGTGAACACCAAGGCAAATTGCTGTTTTCCACTATTCCGAGGTGGACCCACGTGTCAAGACCTTCCTTCTGCTGTACTGAGAGCTGGTGGGGAAGAAACTTGCAATGCCAAAACGGTTCCTGGTCATTCAATCTGATATGATGCTTGAGCGTAGTGTTAGCACCTGGGAGGTCATTGAAAAAGCTCTCACAGTCCTCTAATGACTCGTTCAGCAGTTCTTGTTAACTCGATTGTAGTCTGGAGTTAATAATGCAATCACTCACATTTACCTTTCGGTGTGCAGGAATGGCAGGATCCTTACCATCAACTGGTAGGGTTACGTCTTCCATTGCAAGCACGGTCGCTGTGGCCAGAGGGACTTCTTCAGAAAAAATCCACTCCCGTAAGTCCGTCTCCACCTCAAGGGAAGAGTACTCCGATATAGGAGGTAAGGGATGGCTAAAATGGAGAATCTGTGTTGCTGCAGCTTTGGAGGTAATGATGCTGCTAGGAGCACCTGTAGGGGCAGCTGAGAGTGCCAGCGCAGGATCCCTGTGGGCCTCCGGGTCCTCACGATACAGATTCAGCTGGTTAATATGGTATTGCCAGTTACAGCCATCAACGTTTAACATGTAATGGTTGGGGGTCACGTGGTTTACCACAGTGTATGATCCTTTCCAGGGTAGCATTAGCTTGCAAATATCTGTTGGAAGAAGTAACAGTGATCAATATCTGGGTGTCAGGGCAACACACGAGGCACGCTTGTAAAAGAGGGGCTTGGCAGTCTGCTGTTGATCCTCCATGGCTAAGTGTGCAGCTTTTCAGGCCTTATTGAGGTGGGAAAAAACTTCAAAATATACTCATGGATGTCCCTATCATCATCCTCGATGGTGGCTGAGTCCCAAAACTCTACCAAGAACTACATTGGACCTATGACCTAATGACCATAAATCGGCGCAAAAGGCGAGTATCCAGAAGTGAAAAGCATCATGTCTCTGAAAGAGAAAAGTTCAGCAGGGACAGACTTGTCCCACTGCCTGGGTATATCTACCACTAACTTGTGCAAACATCGCTTCAGTGTCCTGTTATAGGGTTCACATGCTCCATTTGATTGGGTATGAGAGACACTCATGCGAATATGCTTCATTTCTAAGAGGCTACAAAAAGCCTCAGAGTGCCTACTTGTAAACTGATGTCCATTGTCAGAAGTGACCTGCTTAGGGCAGCCAACCCTGGAGCAGATTTTAAATAGGGCCTGAATGACTGCATCTGGGTACTAATTGCTAGGTTGACATATACCAGGAGGAATTGTTTTGCTGTGAATGAAACGGGGTTAATAGGACCTAAAATGTCACTAGCAACATTAGCAAATGGCTCCTTTGAGAGCTCAGTTATGCCCATGTACTGGTGCCATAGAGGTGGATTGACAGACGGGGCAGGAGTTTACATATCTGTCTATATTGGCGTGCATTTTTGGCCATGCAAAAGCTTTCTGGAGGAGGTACAGAGCTTTTGCTCGGACTCTGTGTCCACTCAGAGGTAAGTGGTGTGCCACATACATAGCCTGATGGCACAATGAGGTGGGTACCACCAGCTGTTTAAAGGTGTAATAGTCTTTAGTCACAAGCCTGTGAAAATCTCCATCTTCAAGGCCATAGGTAATCTGTCCTCTTCCTCTCACCGTAAAGGTTCTTCCCTAAGTGGCCTGATTCATCCAGCGCTTGAGGCTGGGGCAGTCCTGCTGCAGCTTTGAGAAGTCTGGATGGGACTTCAGGGGCCCTAGAAGGGCATCATCTGGTAAAATAGGGTAAACTCTCTGCATTCCACATTACGGGTACTGACTGCAACAGAGCCAGCAGAGTCAGTCGGAGAATCATCCATGTTACTGCCGTCAAAGCCAGTAGTTGCTGCTGAAATGACTTGTTGTGACTTCGCCTGAGGAACGTTCCACTACATAATGTCCTCATTGTAGAGGTCTGCCTAGAAGATAGGATCTAGGTCCATAACAGAACCCAGCAAGAAAGGGTGAAAGGGTTTTGTCAATGCCATAGCTAGTGAATTTCCCTTGTGGGACTTGCTATCCAGGTCGATGACACAGCAGCGCCGCATCTGAGGCTCTCCGTCAGTAACATGCAAATGGACAACCTTGCCTGTGTAATCTTCATTCCTGACAAATATCTTGTCAACATATATGCCATTGGCCCCTGTGTTGAGTGATATTCATGCTTCCACACAATTTTTGGTTCCTTGGTACTTGGGAACCAACTGGGGATCATCACGTTTGGTGAACTGCAGAGTGGCAGCTTCATACTGCAAAACCTCACCATTTTCGTTGGTGGCCCATTCTGTCCTTGTTTCTATGGCATTGAAAGAGCAATTGGCCAGATGATGATGTTGGTCACCACTGTGAAAAGAAGTGTGGTGGCTCTTAGAGTTCAGCTGAAATCCCTGGAGATGTGGAGCAGGGGAATTTCCCTTGCCTCTGAACTGTTCACTCTTAAGTTTTACCGAGTTGTCATTTTTGAGTGATGTTGCATGGCTGGAATAAAGCTTAGTGGTGTGAAGAGGAGGACCTGGATGATTGAAGTTCTGAGAGGGGCCCTTGTGCTTCCCGTTCTTGCGATCTCCTTTCCTGTGAGAATCATGGCCTGTTGCAAGAGAGATGAAACTCTGATGACAAGCTTAGGGATTGGCCCTTTTTGCCCTCATAAGATCACAGAGACGTACCCCAACAGTACATTGTTAGTGTGCAAAGGCACCATGTATCACAAAAGGTCTTTAACTGGGGATTGAGTAGACTCTGTTGAATATATGTGTATTTTACCTCTCTCCTTCCAATGACACTCTTAGGTTGTATGCAAATCACTGCTACAAACTCATCTAAAGTGATTAAATAATCTCAGAATTAAATGAGCCCATAGCAAACAAAATTTTGTCCCTGACAGGAATTTGAAGCTATGTCATATTTCAGTGCTTTTGAAGCACTAAAGTCTACTGTCAAAGGTATAAAGGGAGATAAACACCTTTCAACTAGCCGATCGGGCTAAGGAATGAAACACTTTACCGATAATCAGTGTCCATCATATTCTCTGATCCAAAACTCAATCATGACTTGTTTTTGCATTCTGCTATCTAGGCTTTTCCAGTAATTGAATAATCGTATCATTTGTGAAAATATGAGGTAATTTTTTCTTTCATGATACAACATATCAATTATGACACTACGAACAGTACCATAAAAAGTAGAGACAGCTTTCAACTAATTGCAGGAGCAAGGGAATGAACACACTCAATTGAATGCCTAATGTAATTTTAATTTTTTTTTCCAGCCTTATTCATGGTTGGTCACTCATTTCATTCAAATCACTGATAAATATGCATCTATAATAATCAATAATACACATCATCACACACAGTCCAGTTCCAGCTCCAGTAGTGGTTGGACCTCTCCTCTCTCACTCTGCCAGCAGCCAATAGCAGAAGCCGACTCCACCCAGCAGCCAATAGAAGAAGCCGACTCCATCCACCAGCTTACCTGGCACAGGGGACACCGAGATCACAGCATACTAACTCCCCACAACAGTCTGGTTCCAGCTCCAGTAGTGATAGGACCTGCATAAGTATCTCTGTCCTCTTTTCCTCCTCTCTCACGAGAGCCAGAAAAAGAAGCAAAGACTGCATTTGTTTTGTTTTGTTTTGTGTTCCCGATTTTTGTTTTAGTGAAAACAAGTGACTGTGTGTGTAATATACCCCAAATAATTTTGCCTGCCCTTCTCTCTCTTTCATAAGAGTCGGGTAAAAAAAAGGAAAATAGAAAGTGTTCAGGTTTCTAATTTGTTTTTATATCTATTGTGATAGGTAATTGAAGCCTCTTCCTAACCTTGAAGTGAACTTCGCCTCCTCCACTCCATCCCTGTCTGAGGTGGAAGTTTCCACAAGGAAACATAACCTAAGTATATCTGTTTTCTTTTCTTCCTCTCTCACGAGAGCCAAAGAGAGAAACAGAAAGATTGCCTTGTTTTGTTATTTTTTTGTGCTTTTGTGTTCTTTTGTTTAATTGAACACAGATTGTTGTGTTTTAGTGAAAACAAGTGCGTGATATACTCCAAGTAATTTTGCCTGCTCTTCTCTCTCTTTTATAAGAGTTGGGAAGAAAAGGGAAATAGAAAGTGTTCAGGCTTCTAATTGTTTTTATATCTTTTGTGATAGGTAGTTGAAGCCTCTTCCTACCAGCAAAGTGAACTTCGCCTCCTCCACTCCATCCCTGACCTGAGGGGGAAGTTTTCACAAGGATATATAACCTAAGTATATCTGTTTTCTTTTCTTCCTCTCTCACGAGAGCCAAAGAGAGAAACAGAAAGATTGCCTTGTTTTGTTGTTTTTTTGTGCTTTTGTGTTCTTTTGTTTAATTGAACACACATTATTGTGTCCTGAACAAATTTCTGTTTTCACTTCCCTCTCCCACGAGAGTTGGGAAGAAAGATAGAAGACTGTTTAAGTGATTAAGTGTTGTAGTGTTTGCAATTAAGTGAAGTGATCCAGCCATAAGGCCCCTATATTATATTAATCAAAATTGACAAACAGTGCAAATAACATATACCTAGTGAAATCTGTGATATCCATGACTAGTTGCTAGTCATGGCCTCAGCCGCTTCTCCTGCTTCCCCCCCCCCCAGAGGGGGGAATGGAACTCGACCCCCCTCAAGAGGGGTGGACGGTTGTAGGAAAGAAGAGGCCAAGGACGGCCTCTGGCAGTAGCCATGAGAGTGCTACTGCCCCAGTTCCCCCCCCCCAGCCCCAAAGACTGATAGAGAGCCCATTTCCAAGTTCAAAGTTGAGGCTCCTTCCACCAAAGAGGCATATGACCTTATCAGAGAGTTGGAAAACCAAATCACCGAGCATGGCTGCAAAATAAAGCCTAATGTACAGGGTGACTTCATTATCCACAAAGCCTCAGCAGAAGCCGCAGAGAAGATCCGCAGCCTAAACTCACCTCACTTGATAGAGATGAACCCTGCACAAAAAATAAGAAAATACATTGTCATTGGCTTCCCTGTTGCTTGGTCAGTTGACCTGCTGACCAAGCAATCGTACATTACAGCTGCCTCACGTTGCTCCTCCAAAATAGAGGGCCAAACCGTCCCATCAAAGCAAGTTCTGGTCCACATCTGTGGTCCACCCCCTTCGCAAGTAAACCTCGGCATCTGGGGCAAGTTCTACATAAGAGACTACACCCCAGAACCCCTAAGATGTTTCCGGTGTCAAAGATTTGGGCATCACAGGAATACTTGCTATTTCCCAGAGAGATGTAGAATCTGCAGTGGGAAACACTCCACCGACCGCTGCCTTAACAAATTCAAGGCAAAAGAAGCAACAGTTGCCAAGTGCCCGAACTGCAAAGGGAACCATCACGCATGGAACAACCGCTGCCCAGAAAGGCTGAAGAGGATTCCTCAAAGATCCCGTCCATCTGCCCCTGTCACCAATCACACCACCCCCAACTTCACCCCAGCTCCTCCCCCCACCTCCAATCCTTGGCAAATGCCCCCTCCTACCCCACTCACACCTAACCTCCCCACCCAAAACCCACCATACTACACCAACCCAGCTCCTAACACACAGATCACACCTCCTACAGCTTCCATCCCTACACCAACTCCATCCACCCTATCACACAACACTCACACTCCTACCATCCCCCCAAATAACACTCACACTCCTATCAACCCCACACGCAACAGCAACACCTCCACCCCACGCAACACTCAAACACACAATACAGTCACACGCAAGACCCAGAACACTCAGACCACACACACACCCACTCACCACACTAGGTCCCGGGACCCTAGACTTAAATCCCATACCCCCATACCTAAACAGCATAACCAGACACCTTCCTCTGCCTCCTCTTCCAAACAGCAAACCCTCTTCACAGTAAACGAGCTCACCAACCTTCTCATTCAAGCCGTACAGGCAGCCGTCCGACTCCTCGATACCAGAGCCACCACCCAAGATGCCTACAATCATGTCGTCGAAGTAGCCCACTCCGTTGTCGCCAACGTCCTCGTCTCCAGAACCCACCAGCAGCCTCAACAACCCACCACTCCTACCACCTCCACCTCCTCAAATCATCAAGATGTCTAATCTCGGGATCCTACACTGGAATGCCCAGGGTCTCAGACGCAAGGTACAACATCTTGAAGGCATAGCCAAGACTGACAACATTGATGTCATCATGGTTCAAGAAACCCTGTGCGCAGAGCAATACACTCCAAAAATCTCAGGATACAATGGATTCTACCAGCACTGGTCTCTAGGGTAGAACAGAGGCAGCGCCACCTTCATCAGGAAAAACTGATTAGAAAAGGAACTAACCTGAACGGTCTACTGCGGCGAAGATGTCCACGTCCTCGCTGTTAACATCCAACTTTAGGGCAGCTGCATAGATCTGTACAACATTTACAGACCACGGAATGGTAGCTTAGACCTGACTACCCTCTTCGGGCTAGCCAGTCATCGTGACTTGGTAATAGGAGGTGACTTCAACGCGCATCATCCAAGATTCAGGTATTAGCGCCCCTGTGCTGCAGGCAGACACATCATGAGCCTGCTGGATGACCAAGAAGATGTCTCCCTGCTCAACGATCATGAGCCAACACATGACAGAGGTGGAATACTGGACCTCACCTTTGTCTCCAATTCCCTAAAGCAGGACGCCACATGGAGAGTTCATCCCATGGTCACAAGCGACCACTATGGGATCCTTCTCACACTGCCAATTCCTGAAATCTTCCAAATCCCTGCTCCCCCCCTCGATGGAATTTCAAGAAGGCCGACTGGGGCCGATTCCAGGAGCACCTCAGCAATTGGTTTTTGGCCTACGTACCATCTGAAGACATCGACCAAGCAGAGGCCGAGCTAGTCAATGCCCTGCAAGCTGCAGCAAACTCCTCCATCCCCCTCTGTAAACCACAACACACCACTCATCGGGACAGATGGTACTACTGTGACAGAGTTAAAGAACTCAATCACCGGCTCAACGTCATTCGGAAAATGCACAGGAAGCGTCGCACTGAAGACTCCTACCGCACTCTCCAGGCAGTCAAAAAACATGTCCATGAAGAGACTTGCGACATCAAGAGGAAGAAATGGCTAGAGTGGTGTTCCACCCTAGATGCTCCCACCTCTGTGAGCCAGATGTGGAGGAGCATCAACTCCTTTGCTAAAGGAAAACCTCCTAAAATCACCCCCCACAGGGATCCTAGCAGGGCAGCAGAAGAACTCGCCATCAAATTCGCAGACAGAGCAAGCTCCAACCAGCTCCCCATCACCACCAGAACAACTCTTCAGGACCTCACCACTGCAAAATGGGAAGAAATAGAAGAGGCCATCAACACTGAAGACGAAACAGATGCCCATTCTCCCTGACTGAGCTACTAAGAGTAAGCAAAAGCTCTAAGAACACAGCCCCAGGGGCCGATAGAATCACATACACAATGATTCAAAAAATGGGGCCCCAAGGGGAGCTTGCTCTACTCTCTGATCAATTCGACATACACATGAAGAATCAGACCAGCCTCATGGAACAGAGCAGACATTCAGCCCATCCCAAAACCACAGGACCCTGACAACCCTCGCCCCATCTCCCTCCTAAGCTGCCTGAGCAAGACGGCAGAAAAGATGGTACTTAACAGAGTCCGCTGGAAATGCCCACCCTTCCCAGAAAACATGTTTGCCTACCAGCCTGGCTTAGGCACCTCAGAATGCATAGCCTCCATGCTATCATTTATCAACAACCGCCGTGGTTACATCATTTTTCTAGACCTAGAGAAGGCCTTTGAACTAGCCAATGTGCCGGTAATACTCTCTGCTCTCGTATCCAAGCAGATCAAAGGTAACCTTCTCTCGTGGATCAAGCAGAGTCTACAAAATCGTAGTGCACGAGTCAAAGTAGATGGGCACTACTCCACCTACAAAAACCACGAAAATGGGACCCCCCAAGGTGGAATCCTTAGCCCCTTCCTATTTAATTGTCTCATGGAAAAACTCATGGACATCGCACTACCACATGGAGCCAAACTCTTCAACTATGCGGACGACTTTGCCCTTGTCACAATAGGACACAGAAACTCCAACAAGAAACAGCGCTGCCTCACCAAGATTCACCAAGCCTCCATTTCCCTTGGAGTCAGAATCAATGCCTGCAAAACCAAGGCCCTTCCCATCCACCAGTGGAGACCAGACACTAATCTGGTCATAGGTAATGAGCCTGTGGACTGGGTTACCAAACACCAATACCTGGGTGTAATCATCGACGGCAGACTAACCTTTGGACCAGAAATTCAACACTTGCGCGACAGGTGCAGCCAGCGACAAGCGGTCCTTCGTCGGATCTCGGGCCTCTATGATGGTGCATCATTTAATGTCTTCAGAACCTTCTATGTACAAGCCATACGCAGCCTCATAGACTATGCTTGTCCAACACTCTGGCTACTAACAGACCAACAGTGGGACAAGATAGAAGTAATTCAAAACAACGCCACACGTACCATGCTAGGAGCCCCCATGTGGACCAAGTGAGAAAACCTCCAGATGGAATCGGGACTCATTCCACTCAAGCTCAGAGCTCAGCAAAGACTGACCCTCTTTGTGGCCAAAACCACCACTGCCCAACATAAATGCCTAGCTGGCACAAATCTCCATCTAGTCATCAATCGCCACCCCAACCACCATCCTAGAACCTGGGCAGCCAAGGTCTGCGCTAACCTGCAAGCACTGCCAGTCAGGGAGAGCATCCTAGCCAAGATACAAGACACACCGCTTCCTGAATACAGATGCCCACCCCCATGGAATGACCAACCACTCGATATAAAGATCGAGCTCCCTGACAACCCCAAAAGCTTGGTAAACCCGCTTGTCCTTAAAAACATATATAAGGACAAATTTCAGAGCTGGAGCAGGCCAAACTCTCAAGTCTACTACACTGATGGTTCAGTAAATCAAGAAACTGGAACCTCAGCCACCGCCTTCACCACTGGAAACCACGTCCTATCCTGGAGACTGTCAAACTCCTGCTCATTGCTCCAGACTGAGCTTGTTGCCATAGCCAACGCCCTCGACTTCTTCATCCAGCAAGGAGCTGACCATGCCCTAATTCTCTCTGACTCTAAAGGCGCCTTACAGGCCATCATGAAGCCACTCCTCAGAGACAATGTACGCATCATCACCACCATCCTCAGCCACTACCACAGGACAACCAGCCTTGGAAAAGCCATCACTCTTGCCTGGATTCTCAGCCACGTCGGCATCAAGGGAAATGAGGAAGCCGATCAAGCCGCCAAACAAGCCACTCTCAGAGCAGAAATCCAGATATCTCTGTCTCCTGGGATGCAACAGATAAAAAATAAAGCCACCAAGTCACTCCTTAACACCTTAATAACCAATCACAACCTGTGCACAGACATTGGCTCCCCCTCCACCTGGTGGTACAAAGCCACCACTGATCTTCGGCGTATCACCCTGCCTAAGAGCCTTCGACGAATCACTGAGCTCAATGTGTACCGTCTGAGACTCGGGTACAAGTGCACCTGGCAAATAGTAGAGGATATCATCAGGGAATGCACCTTTTGCCAGGTAGCCTCACCACATCCACTGCTACATTACATCCTGGAATGTGATTCTTTTTCAGAAATTCGACGGATAACTGGTGCCCCCTCAACATCTAGCGAAGACCCAAATGCCCTTCGTGTTGCTAGCTCCATCATCAGACTAGCAACAAATAACTACATGTACAGTCTATCAAATATTATCAGACAATACCCTCCACCAAGATAGCCATGCAATAACTCTCTCTCACCCCCAAACAGGAATTCATTTAAATTGTTTGATGTAAACTAATAATTAACAACTGAATACTCATGCTCTCCGTTATCTTTACAGTTTTGCACAATCTCACCTGCGGGCCAATTAGGAAAGTCCAATCACCAACAATAACAAGATTTCACCCCACCTCCTCACTAACAGGAAAGCCCATTCGCCCGCAAGAGCGAATACCACGTACACTCCAAAAAAATCTCACCCCACCTGCGGGCCACAAGTGGAAGGTCCGCTCACCCTCAAGGGTGAACATCCAACAACAACAAAACATCATCGCATGCTAAAACTTGAAAAGTATTATTGCCCTGGCATTAATACAAACCTTCAACATGTCATCAGTGTGCTAAGACATTGCCACCATGCACAAAAGAAGAGAGAAACCTCGCAGTTAACTGCTTGAGCTAGAGAATAAGCATACCCTACTTAATGTGTATATTCACTCTTGGAATATGCTGACCTTAGTGGCCTCATCTTCAGGGCATGTTGAATGCAGCCTCTCTCCAACCCATAGGCGCCCAGCCATGGCCACAATAATCAAACATTATAATATGTCAAAGCATGAACAATGTTTTTGCCTTGACAGGGATTCAAATTTACAACACATAATCAGTGTGACAGAATGTTTCGCTCAAAGTCACCAGAGGCCGTAGTAGTTGCCTTCTTAGTTAATTTATCAACTATTAACTGTCTTTTCTTACTAAAATAATTCTCACTCCTTGCATTTTGCAGATTATGATTATTTGTAATTTATATTTCAGCTTATAGCTAATTTCAAATATATCTTATTTAAAATTCTTGTACGTGTAGAAAGCATGATCCCAGTATATATAAATCTCCCTTCTATTTCTCCTTTGTCTGCCTTTTTCTTTTCTAACGAACAATACTATAATCCTAGCGAGTCTGTTAGATACGTTTTTTAAACAATTTTCTTATAATAAAACAGCTCTTGCTGATCAGTTTTTTATATTATAAAGATTGCTCATGCTGATGATTTTGTTATAAATTTGACACTGCTGATATGTCATTAGCCTGTCTAGATACAATTCAGTAGCTTCTTTATTATTTGTATACTTATAATTCCGTCTCCGGCAACACAAAGAACGTTCTAGAGATTGTTTGCCAGTAACCTATTTTGCCCATAATATTTCTCTTTTTTTTATTTGCTTCCACTTGTTGCATCAAAAATACTGTCTCTCCCTTGCATCTCTGCCATAATTGCCTGCCAGGGACCAACACTACAGTAGCCCTCGAATATTATATGAACGAGTTACTTCTCTGGACATATATCCTAAAGATGACATCACCAGGAGGGACATTGCGTCCTAGTTTGGCGGCCAAACATTCCAAGGGCAAGATCTCACCTCAGCAGTCAAGCTTACTTCCAACCATATTTATGTGGCATCTTCACAGGAATTTATCTGGCACAAACAAGGTGAGAAATAATGCATGGTAAAGCTCACTGGTCAAGGAAATTGGGAGTTCAAGAAAGTGGGTAAATTCATTACTGGTCAAATAGTTTACTGGTCAAATCCTACAAAAAATTTTCTCAGATTTCATTCCCATACAAAACGAACTTTTGTAGATTACCTAACTGAAATCTCATTTGTCAGATTTAATTCTATGACCTTGAATTTACCATCGATATACATTGATAAGAAATTTCTTTCATAGAATGTGTAAAATTAAATTCTCATCTTTAGAAGAATGCTTATTACCACGTAAAATCTATCCCTTTTTCCTAACGAAATCTAATTTCATTTCACCCCTTTTTATCATCATAAGTAAAGTGTTTTGCGTAAAAACTCGTAAATAAAGTGATTTACTATATAAATTACAACTAAATAATAATTTAACTAAAGTGCTTTATGCTATAAACCGCAAATAATTAATAAGCAATTTTACCCTGTTGGCTTTGCAAATGTTTCTTGTTAACCACAATTTAATGAATCCATACTGTATTTATTTTGCTGATTCTTCATATATTGGGGATAAAGTGTTTTGAGTTATAAGTTGCAAATACTTCAATAGGTGGCTTTGCCCTTTTTGCATTGCGAATATTTCTTGAAAACCAAAATTGAATGAGTATTGTATTTATCTCGTAGATTCTCCCTTTATCGTAAATAAAGTGTTTTACCATATAAATTGCAAATAATTAATAAGTAATTTTGCCCTTTTGGCATTACAAACTTTTATGGTTGCCCACAATTTAAGGAATACATACTGCACTTGTCTCGCATACTCTTCATTAATTGTGAATAAATTTCATTCCTCTAATGCCGGCAAATAATTAATGATTTTGTATGCTCTTACAGTAGCGTAATATTTCTGGTTAGCTGTGACTAACCATTATATTTTCATCCAGTGGAATAATATTGGAAACTCATTATTTGTGTGCTTGTGACTTTGGTTTTCCCATTATTAACAGTGTGTTGTTTCTGTTTCTGGGATTGCAGTGTATTCTATTCTACTCTGCCTGTGTGACAGAGGTGATCGTCGAAATAAGGCCAAAGTCTTGGTATCCGTCTGTGGTGCCAGGAATCGAAATCGTTCTCACCACCTCCTGGGACTTGAGGCAGCATTCCATAAATTTAGATTTCATATGTGTTCCAGCTTCCCAAAATTTAATTCAATCTTTTTTTAATGTGTCTTTGCATTTCAAAATTAAAAGAAAGTTGAATTCTGAGTTTCATTTAACCGAGTAGTGGTTGCACAGGTAACTTGCAAAATTAATAAATGTCCTGTGTGTTTGTGAAATCTTAACCGACTTCAGTACTTTGAGTCCCCTTAGTAAAACAGAAACCTGACAACCTCCGCACAACACAAATTTGGCGCCCAAACAGGGCCCCAAACAGACAGACTGATGTTGATAATTTTTTTTTTATTTTGCTTCTTAACATTGCACATGAAATTCGATTACCATTGGCACGGATTATTGAAATTAATAAATCTTAAGCTTCACACAAAAATTTTATTGCTAGAGACGCTGCGCATCAGAATATTCTTTTTATTTTCAAAATTAATTATGGTAACTAATATTTTCCTTATTTACTATGTGATAAACAAAATTTCAGGGAATCTACATGAGATTATGTGGTAACAGAATTAAGAAATTTTGTATGTCGAGAACACATGTTATTAAAGATTTCATTTATTTGCATGATAAGATTGAATTTTTAAAGCATTTGTGTTTTATATATCAGTCAGAGGGTGATATTTGTGAGGAATTGTTTATATTTCTTTGGGATTTAGGAGTTGGGAGTTAGCTTATTAAGTATTTTGCTTATAATTGAGTTTTTATATTCAGAGAAGATATAGAGCCCTTCTCCACTACTTCTAACAACACAACAACTATCACTAACAAGGACAACCAAATTACACCATCAAGCACAAATAACCAACCCAGCAATAGGTTGTAAAACAGTGAAAAAACAGAAAAGACGAAATAGAAGCAGTCCCTAATCTAAACATTACATCAAAGTCCTCTCCCCCACAGCCACAGTTACCCAATAATGCAAGTGCAAGGGTTACAGCTCAAATTTATATTCGCATTCCTGGCATCCACTTTGAGAGATGGATACATAATATATTCAAATCAAGGTATTCCCTCTGAAGAAGTCTTGATTAAGGAGCTTTCTTGCAAACCAGATTGAATCTCCTTCGCAATAACGATATCGAAAGGATTTGAATACTTGGCTTATAAACTGAATAAATGGCCTACAGGCACAATTGTCCAGCCATTTCGTGGGGGCAAATAGTGGCCACAACCTGGGTTATCTACAATATATCCCAAACTACAACCGTACTGAAATAAACAGCAAAGAGCTTATGAAGAGATCCCCTATCTGCGAGACTACAGAAAGAGGCACAATGCAAAGCTCTCTTATCGCTGTCCACGCACAAGAGACTTCTCCTGGAGAAATGGCTCTTACAACCCTAGACCCTCACCTAGGCATACCAAACTTTGGGAAGGCCTGATCATACCATACAATACTCAAATCAGTGTTACCCATCCAATGACGGGTACAGACACCAGGATCCATGAGCTATCTCCAGAACACACTATGATGAATAATTCCCATCAGAATCACAGTTTAAACAAATCATGGACAAACCCAAGAACAAACTACAACTGTGACTATGAACAAAACCCTGATGATTCATGGTAAGAATACAACATTAGTACATGTGAATGCTCAGTGTCTTCTTGCTCATTTTGAGGAAATAAAAATGTTAACAAAAGACTACAACATAGATATACTATGTTTAAGTGAAACTTGGCTTCCTCCTACATTTTATAATAAATATGTGAATATCCCAGAGTTTAAAATATTTCGCAATGACTATGGCCAAAGGGGTGCTGTCTGTATTTATGCTAAAAATTATCTTAGTGCATCAGAAATAATCACAGGTCTAGAAAAAACTGAAGAGCTCAAAGATATATGGATCACTGTGAAGTATCAGAAACTTCCATCTTTCAATGTAGGGCGTGTTTACCATCACCCAAAAGCACTTTCCAGTTCATTCAGTCATCTGCTAGAAACATTCAGAAATATCTGTGTGCGCCATAAACCCGTATACATTCTAGGTGACTTTAATGATGACTTGCTCTCAGCAGATAACAAAATGAAAAGGGTGATCAACACTGTGAAGTTAGCAAAAATAAAGACAAAACCGAACAGCAATACCTCTAATTCTAGGGCTCTGATAGATATGATAATAACAAATAAAGTGGAAAGTATACCATATTTGAACGTAGTTCCCTGGCCAATTGCAGATCACGACCTCAACATTGCTATGATAAATATAAACAAACCTAAAAGGAAGCCTATCTTCAAGACATTCTGGTATCTAAAAAAATACTCCCAAGATATCGTTTGTGAAGTATTAATCAACAACACAGATGTACTTAACAGTATAATAATCACAGATAATGTAGATTTGCAGGTTGAGATTCTAACAAAACTCTTCAGCGAATGCTTAGATAGTTGTGCACCCATTGTAACAAGAAAAATAACCCGCCCCTCAGCCCCCTGGCTAACTAATGACATCAAAGAGGTAATGCAAATCAGAAATCAAGTACAAACAGAGCTAAAAAGTAATAGATATGATATGACTCTCCATAAACGTTGTAAAGTAGAAAAGAAATGAATCACATCTCTCATCAATTTAAGTAAAAAGAATTTTACAAAAAACAATTTAATGACTAGACATGATACAGCGGCAACATGGAAGGTGATAAGAAGCATGATACCAAATGGAATGACTACCTCAGAAATTTATGAAAATGTTAGAGAGTTGAAAGACAAAGCGGAAAACTTTAATAACTATCTTGTTAACGTTGGGAAAAATACATATGAGGAAACACAAGAAAACATCAACTCAGCGAACATGAGTAATTACTTAAATGTCAATTCTTCCAATGTAAACACAAGAGACTACTTTAAGATAAATCCTGTCAATTGTGCTTCCCTAATTCTTACCATAGAAAGCCTAAAAAACCCTGGCTCTTATACCATTTCAATTCATCAAAAATGCTCTACCCATGATTGTGTCTTATATTCCAGCTATTATGAACACTTCCATTGTGACAATAAGGTTTCCTGACTCATGGAAAAGTCACAAGTAATACCTTTGCATAAAAAGGGGGACAGAGAAGATGTGACACACTATCGTCATATTTCCCTGCTACCCATTTTCTCTAAGATATTAGAAAACAATTGTCGCATGCCAACTTACGTCATATTTATTGTCAAATAGACTATTAGCTATTAACTAACATGGTTTCAGACCGGAACTTTCGACGGAAACTGCACTGTTCAAAGTTATGAATAGTATCAATAAAAAAATAGATATGTAAAAAAATCTCTATGCTTTTATTATTAGACTTATCAAAAGCCTTCGGCAGTGTAAACCATGAAATTTTTATAAGTAAATGCTCTAACCTAAATATTGATCCGAGCTGGTTTAGAGTATCTATCTAATCACAAACAGTCTATCCGACTTAATAACATTATCTCTATGCCAAAAAATTTATAATTTTGTGTTCCACAGGGATCAGTACTTGGTCCTATCCTCTTCTCCATTTACGTAAATGATCTATCTTCTTTAATTTCTGACTGTTTAGTCGAACAATATGCAGATGATACTCAACTACTCCTTAGTGGTGATGATAATAATAATCTCCCAGAGCTAACCATAAGAGCAGAAAACACTCTGTCAAATATTAAAACCCATTTTCAAGAAATTTGGCTGTTAATTAACGCAAGTAATATAAAATGCATATTTATTGGCTCAAGGTTAAATATATACAAATTCCAGATAATACAACAATTAATTTTTGCGACAATATCATTACACCTAGCATAACAGTCGAATACCTAGGAATTCAATTTGATAACTACATGTTCTTTGATTCCCATATAGATACAGTATGCAAAAAAGGTTACAGGAACATTAATGTACTTATCACGTATAAAAGACAATTTTGAGACTACAACTCGAATAACTGTTGTTTGATAACTACATGTTCTTTGATTCCCATATATATAAAGTATGCAAAAAGGTTACAGGAACATTAATGTACTTATCATATATAAAGACAATTTTGAATCTACCACTTGAATAACTGTTGATGAATCTCTATCCCTAAGTCACATTAATTACTGCACAACTGTTTGGGGAGCTACCACAAAGACTCAGATAAAAAGAAGCTTATTAAATTTGCAGCTCGACTTGCATTGGGAGGAATAAGAAAATATGACCACATCACACCAGCTCAAAAAAATTGGGTGGTAGTGGGCAAAAAACAAGGTCGTTTACGCTATTTATATTTCTGTACACAACACTTTGAACCATCATTATCCTAGCTGGCTATGTGATTTAAAAACAGACAGGGATATAAGGGGAACCAACACGATAGTAGTGAGCTCTTTATTCAGAGACATACACAGAAGCAGGTACAAAGATGATCACTATTAATGGGCAAACACTCAGGAACAATATTCCAGAGCATCTTAAAAATTCATCTTCCATTGAAGCTTTCAAAGGCAAACTATATAGTTATCTTTTGGACAAATATTCGCTGCTCACACATTAACTAAACTTAATTATTTAATGCAATTTCCCTTGACCCTAAACTCTCTATATGTAAACTGATATCGGCCTCTATGTTCTCTAAGTTAAGAAATAATTATTCTCATTGTAAGGAAAATAAATATGGTGATGATGCCGATAATAACGTTCTTGCATCGAGTGTTATTATCACTACTTTATTATTAACATTATTGTTAACATATTTATTACAGTATTATTTTTTCCGGGAGAGCTACATTTAATTTAACTGTATGTATTACCCTCTTTCTTATTAATTAAATTACATATCTACTTATAAGTTACTCTTAATTATAGAAGAATAACCATTGTGCAAAAATGGAAAAAAATTTATGTTTGTTTGTTAGTTTGCTCATAGAGTGGGAAGAAAAACTTCAGCGTCCTTTGTTGAGGCTAGGCTAAGCCC
Organism: Halocaridina rubra; assembly: GCA_037179515.1. Classification (NCBI taxonomy): domain Eukaryota; kingdom Metazoa; phylum Arthropoda; class Malacostraca; order Decapoda; family Atyidae; genus Halocaridina; species Halocaridina rubra. Next base: position 119,787 of record JAXCGZ010000077.1, on the reverse strand, counting down.
TTCAAGTGTCTGAGTTGTCACTCAAAAATAAATGTTCTCATTATTAGTAGACACATGTGTAATTTGGCTGCCTTGTAAGCCATTACCTTATCTTTGGTGTAATTTGCAAAGGATCTGTGCCCTTTTGGCAACACTCCAGAATTTTACTTGCAATATTTTATTTGTTGGTACTGCCATATATTTGCTCTTACGCAGGCACAAGTGATATACTTTACTTGTTTGTATTCTCTTGCACAGGGTGCTTGTCCATAAAATTCGTCGTTGCTCATTCCTTTCCTTTGTAAAATAACCGCAGGTACTGCCGCATATTGCTGTTTAGCAGGCGCAACTGGCATCCTGTTTTACCAGTGTTGCATGCACTGTTTTCCAACATTTTGCTGCCGTTGCACTTGATTGTATTTCGAGTCACTTTCATGGTAAAGTTTTGGGATCACTGTTACGTTTTAATTTGAACAGTGGTGTTGATTTTTTTCCTTGGCGTTGTGTGGTTCTTTCAATTTTTTTTTTACTATTGTGGAGTTTTTTTTGTGGTTGATTGTTTTGGTACTTCATTATTGACTGTTCAGGATATCACCATGGCAACTAGGCAGTCACAAGAAACCAACGTGAAATCCACCATGGCTACAAGGCAGTTACGGGATACCATCGAAACATTCAATGGGGAGAGTTACTAGGACAAGATGATTGCTATGGGTGAGAAATACGGGTTTCCCAAGGACTGACACTCCTCGAGTGGGCTCATAACAAGATGGCTAAACACCGAGCTGGGCTGGAGAAGGAAGAACGTGAACAGGAGCAGGCACAAGCGAAACAAGAGAGCAAGGATGCACAATGCTATTACAGCCAGGCACAGGCACAAGCACAACGCGATTATGACCAGGTGTGGACACAAGCACAACGCAAACATGAGGTAGTGCTTGCTCAGCTTCAAACGGGAACCCCAAAGAGTGGTCCTTCACCAGGAAATGGGAACCAACCTCATGAGAAGCCGCCCCCCCCCCCTATATACAGACATACGAGGACAACAGCAAGGAACCGCTCGATACTTACATCTGCTCTTTCAAAAATCTTGAGCCAACTAGCGAAGGCACAGAGGCTGAGAAGAGTTGTTGGCTGCTCACCTCCATGCCACCCCAACTGCTTGCCGTGGTCAATGAACTCGACCGCAGGCAACTGAGGGACTACGAGAAAGTTAAAAGCACACTCCTTGCCTCGCAAAACTTTTTGCCAACTAAGTGTCGTGCTAGGGTTGTCTCCACTTTCCCAATGAAGAAGGAGGATTGTAGTACCTTTAGCAAAGGCAAGGCCCGCCTCTTTAATGATTGGTTGCAAGTTGCAAAGTGTCCTCATGAGAAGTGGTATCCATTCTTAATGTTTGATTCAATTTCCAACAACCTCCCTATGGATGTTGTTGCACTCAGCTTAAAGATGAGATCAACTTCGAGACATGTTTAGCCGATGTGGATGAATACCTCCAGCACAACCAGCCTGGAGTACATGTCTGTGACCTTATGAGGACAAAAAGGGCCGATCCCAAGGCTCATCCTCAGAGTGTCTTCTCCCCTGCATTGCAGAACATCATTCTCACCAGAAAGGAGATCACAGGAGCGGGAAGCACAAGGGCCCTTCTCAGAACTTCAATAGTAGAGCTCATCCTCCTCACACTCCTAAGCCTTATTACGGCTATGCACCCACACTCAAGAAGGACAACTAGGTAAGAACTAAGCCTAAGCATTTCAAAGGCAAGTGCAATTACCCTGCTACACCTTCCCAGGGTTTTCAGCCAAACTCTAAGAGCCACCACACTCCCTCTCACAGTGGCAGCCAGCAAAACTGTCTGGCCACTCACTCAGCCCATGCTGCAGAAACAAAGCCAGAAAGAGCCACTGAGGACAATGCTGAGGAACCACCGTAAAAACTTGCCAATGTGCAATTCACCTCACATGATGATCTAGAGGTGATCCCAAAATGCCTATGAGCTATAAATGGTGTGGAAGCTGAGATAGCCCTCGACACAAGGGCCAGTGGCATATTTGTTTACAAAAGATTCATCAGGGATGAAGATTTCAATGGCAAAGTCGTTCGTGTGCGGATTGCTGAAGGAAAACCTCAGATTTGACGCTGCTGTGTCATTGACATGGATTGCAAATACTACAAGGGAAAAGCCCCAGCTGTGGCATTGATTGGGCTTATATACCCTGTGTCACTGGGTTGTGTATTGAACTTAGTTCCTATCTTTCAGACCAACCTCAACAATGAGGTCATTTTTCAGTGGAACATTCCTTGGGCTATATCATAACAAGCCATTTCAGCAGCAACTCCTGGCTCCGACACCAGGAATTTGGAAGATTCTCCGACTGACTCCATTGAGTCTGTCGCAGTTAGTACCCATAAAGTGGAATGCGGAAAGTTTCCCCCTCCTCTACTAGATGATGCACCTCTAGAACCAATGGAGCCCCGTCCAGACTTCATCAAACTGCAGCAGGACTGCCCCAGCCTGAAAAGCTGGATGCAACAGGCCACCAAGGAAAAAACCTTCAAGGTGCAAGGAGGAGGCCAGATCACTTACGCCCTTGAAGATGGAATCCTTCGTAGGCATGTTACTAAAGATGGCAACCCCTTTAAACAGTTGGTGGTGCCCACTTCGTTGTAAAACCAAGCCTAGTATGTGGCACACCATTTACCTCTGAGCGGACACATAGGTAAAGCAAAAACTCGGCACGTCCTTCAGAAAGCTTTTGCATGGCAAAACATGTACACAGAGGAAGACAGATACGTGGCTCCTAACCCGTCTGTCAATCCACCTCTACGGCGCCAGTACCGAAAGTCCCCATGGGCATAACTAAACTCTCAATGGTGCCATTTTCCAAGGCAGCTATTGACATATTAGCTCCTATTAACCCAGCTTCATCCACAATGAAACAGTTCCTAGTGGTATACGTTGACCTGGCAACAAGGTACTCAGATGTAATTCCGCTATCTTTTATCATGACCAAAGCAGCCGCTCAGGCCCTATTTGAAATCTGCTACAGGGTCGGCTTCCCTCAGCAGGTCACTTCTGACAATGGAAGTCAGTTTACAAGTAGGCACATTGAGGCTTTCTGTAACCTCTTAGAAATGAAGCACATTCATGTGTGTATCTATCATGCATGTGAAAGCAATAACAGGACATTGAAGCAATGTCTGCGCAAGCTAGTGGTAGATATACCCAGGCAGTGGGAGAAGAACATCCCCACTGCACTTTTATCCTTCAAAGACATGCCCCATAACACTTCTGGATACTCGCCTTTTGAGCTGCTTTATGGTTATAAGGTCAGAGGCCCAGTGGAATTCATGGCAGAATGTTGGAACTTGCCTACCATCAAGGATGATGATAGGGACGTCCATGAGTATGTTTTGAAGTATTCATCCCATCTCACACAATTAAGCATTAAGGGTCACCAGCAGACTGTCAAGCTTCTCTTTGACAAGCATGCCCATCGTCATCCCCTGACACCCGGAGATTGGGCTCTGTTATTTCTTCCAACAGATACTCGCAAGCTAATGCTACACTGGAAAGGATCATACGCTGTGGTACATTATGTGACCCCCATCAATTATGTGTTAAATGTTGATGGTAATAGCTGGAAATACCACATTAACCAGCTGAGGTTGCATCGTGAGGGCCCAGAGACACACAGGGATCCTGTGCTGGCACTCTCAGCAACCTCTATGCGCGCCCTCAGCATCAACAGAACATCCGAGGCTGCAGCAACACATGTGGTCCTTTATAGCCACCCCTTACCTCCAATGTTTTAAGACTCCTCCCATGCGGTGGTGACAGACTTATGGCAGTAGAGTTTTCCAGAAGAAGCCCTTCTGACAAAATCCACCGCCCTCGCAATTGAAGACATAACCTTAACTTTTGATGATGGTAAGGATCCTGCCATTCCCACACACTGAAAGGAAAATGTGAGTAACTTCAATATTAATTCCAGACAGCAACCGAGTCAATGGGAACAGCTGAAAATGCTATTAGAGGACTGTGAGAACGTCTTTAACAAACTCCCAGGCATTACCACTTCCCTTGAGAATCATGTCAGATTGACTGACCCAGAGCCATTTTGCAATCCTATGGCCTTCCCCACCAGCTGTCCATGCAACTGAAGGAAGATCTTGACACATAGGTCGGCTTTGGAATAGTTGAAAAGAGCATTTCGCCTTGGTGTTCGCTGTTACTGGCAGAGTGTAAGCGAGATGGCAGTCACAGGTTCTGCCTTGACTGTTGTAAGCTGCACTCCCGTACAGTCTTTGATGGATAGCCCATTGCTGACACCTAGCATATTTTCTCGTTACTCTCCCGAGCCTGCTACCTATCCAAATTGGATCTGGCCAGTGGATTTTGGCAAGTCCCGCTATGCAAGACTACCAAGTCTTTAACAGCCTTTTCAACAAGATATGGTCTGTACCAGTTCAGGGACATTAATATTGGTATGGTGAATGCCCCTGGCTGCTTCAGCCGACTTATGATGAAAGTACTGCAAGTCCTCGACAATGTTTTATGCTTTATAGACGACATCCTGGTGTATTCTCAGGACTGGTCATTGCACCTCGCATCTTTTTGCAGAGATCTCACTCGTCTGAAACAGCATGGACTTCATTAAAGCCTTCCAAATTTGAGATTGGTTTCACACAATTGCAGTATCTCGGCCACTTGGTCAGAGAAGGAATTATGTTTCCTTTACAGGACAAGTTGCAAAATATTAAGGATATGGAAAAACATAATACTGTCATTCAACTGAGATCGTTCCTGGAAAGTGTCGGCTACTTCCAACGAATCATTTCAAACTTTAATGCTATCGCTGCCCCTTTGCAGCAAATGAATTCCTCAAAGCGAGGTAAAACCTTCCCTGTCCAATGGACAGACGAGGCGGAAAGAGCATTTTTCAAGCCCCAAGAAGCATTGGCGATTGAGCCATTATTATAACTGGTAATCCTCGATATTCCCTTTATCTTGTAGACCGACGCCTCAGACGAAGGACTGAGTGCTGTGCTCTTGCAAGCCCGGTCGGCCAACTCAGTACAATTAGTTTCAGTGCAATATGCAAGCCGCAGGTTTCGCCCTGCAGAGCGATATTACTCCATCATGAAAGAGGAAGCTCTGGCCGCATATTGGGCAATAAAGAAATTTGAATTCCATTTGTATGGCCGACATTTTACACTAAGAACCAACCACCATCCTCTCCTATATTTACAGACTGCAGACAAGCTGAATCCTTGTTTGAAAAGGTGGGTACTTTACCTGAATCTTTTCAAATTCACTGCACAACATGTTGATGGAAATGACAATGACCTCGCTGATCTACTAAGTTGATCAGATGAGGAAGCTGATGCTGTTAGCCTCAGTGTGAATAATCTGTAAAGAATACTTCTCTGATGTGTTGTTAATTTTTAAGTTCATCTCTTATGTCTTTAATACTGTACTTGTTTACTTTAGTTTACAAAGGTATTTCAATTTTTAATTGTAAAATGAGTTTTACTTATTTTTCATAAGTATAGTATGTTTATACTCTCTTGTGGAACGTATCCATGTGCATTAACGTTATTCCTAATAGCAAACGAAGAAGAAGATGAAGAATATTTCTTTGACTCTAGCTTTATATTTCCCTCTGTGGGACTCTGAAAGTCGGAACATGGCGGAAACTTTTAGTTTGGTGTTGAATAGCTGAAGCTGTTTTAAATCCAGTCGCCACTGTTAATGACAAGTTGGTTCAAAATTTTCCTTTTAAGTATATTGCATTTTTTTTTTTATTGTTTCATTGCATGTGAAGAATTCTTAAACTTAAGTATTGATATTCTCTTATATTTATTTGTGATTTTAATTTTCTTGAAATTTGAAATTGATCATATTCCTTTTATGGTTTGCATATCATTTAATGTTTTTTTTTTTAAGGAATTGTTCACTTTACTAATTTTTATTTTCTTTGATATTCTCCCTTGAGGGTGAGCGGACCTTCCCTTGTGGCCCGCAGGCTGGGTAGGATTTTGTTGGTTGGAGGTGGTATTCGCTGTTGAAGACAAATGGGCTTTCCTATTTGGCGCGGAGGTTGGGTGAAATCTGCTTATTGTTGGTGGCATTCACTCTTTAGGGTGATTGGACTTTCCTATTTTGGACCATAGGTGAGGTTGTGCAAAACTGTAAAGATAATGGAAAACATGTGTTCAGTTGAGGATTATTAGCTTACATCAAATAATTTTAATGAATTCCTGTTTTGGTGGTGAGAGAGAGTTATTATATGGTTATCTTGGTGAAGGGTATTGACTGATGATATTTAGTAGACTGTTCATGTAGTTGTTTGTTGCTAGTCTGATTATGAAGCTAGCAACATGAAGGGCATTTGGAGGTTTGATGTTGCGGGGGCACAAGTTTTCCGTCGAATTTCTGAAAAGGAATCACATTCGAGGATGTAGTGCAGCAGTGGACGTGGTGAGGCTATCTGGCAAGAGGTGCATTCCCTGATGATATCATCCACTATTCGCCAGGTGCACTTGTACCCGAGTCTCAGATGGTACACATTGATCGCCGTGCTTCGTTGAAGGTACTTAGGCAGGGTGATTCGCTGAAGATCAGTGGTGGCTTTGTACCACCAGGTGGAGGGGAAGCCAATGTCTGTGCACAGGGTGTGTTTGGTTATTAAGGCATTAAGGAGTGACTTGGTGGCTTTGTTATTTATCTGTTGAATCCCAGGAGGCAGAGATATTTGGATTTCTGCTCTAAGAGTGGCTTGTTTGGCAGCTTGATCGGCTTCCTCATTTTCCTTGATGCTGACGTGGCTGGGAATCTAGGCAAGAGTGATGGCTTTTTAAGGCTGGTTGTCCTGTGGTAGTGGCTGAGGATGGTGGTGATGATACGTACATTGTTTCTGAGGAGTGGCTTCTTGATGGCCTGTAAGGCACCTTTAGAGTCAGAGAGAATTAGGGCATGATCAGCTCCTTGCTGGATGAAGAAGTCGAGGGCGTTGGCTATGGCAACAAGCTCAGTCTGGAGCGATGAGCATGAGTTTGACTGTCTCCAGGATAGGACGTGGCTTCCAGTGGTGAAGGCGGCGGCTGAGGCTCTAGTTTCTTGATTTACTGAACCAAAAGTGTAGTAGACTTGAAAGTTTGGCCTGCTCCAGCTCTGAATTTTGTCCTTGTATATGTTTTTATGGATAAGCGGTTTTACCAAGCTTTTGGGGTTGTCAGGGAGCGCGATCTTTATGTTGAGTGGTTGGTCATTCCATGGGGGTGGGCATCGGTATTCAGTAAGCGGAGTGTCCTGTGTGTTGGCTAGGATGCTCTCCCTGACTGGCAGTGCGTGCAGGCTAGCGCAGATCTTGGCTACCCAGGTTCTAGGATGCTGGTTGCTGTGGCGATTGAGGGCTAGATGGAGATTTGTGCCAGCAAGGCATTTATGTTGTCAGTGGTGGTTTTGGCCACAAAGAGGATCAGTCTTTGCTGAGCTCTGAGTTTGAGTGGTATGAGTCCCGATTCCATCTGGATGTTTTCTCTCTTGGTCCACATGGGGGCTCCTAGCATGGTACGCATGGCGTTGTTTTGAATTGCTTCTATCTTGTCCCACTGTTGGTCCTTTAGTAGCCAGAGTGAGGGACAAGCATATTCTATGAGGCTGCGTATGGCTTGTACATAGAAGCTTCTGAGGACATTGAATGATGCACCATCGTAGAGGCCCAACATCCGACGAAGGACCGCTTGTCGCTGGCTGCACTTCTCGCGCAAGTGTTGAATTTCAGGTCCAAAGTTTAGTCTGCCGTCGATGATTACATCCAGGTATTGGTGTTTGGTAACCCAGTCCACAGGCTCATTACCTATGACCAGATTAGTGTCTGGTCTCCACTGGTGGATGGGAAGGGCCTTGGTTTTGCGGGCATTGATTTTAACTCCAAAGGAGATGGAGGCTTGGTGAATCTTGGTGAGGCAGCGCTGTGTCTTGTTAGAGCTTCTGTCGCCTATTGTGATAAGGGCAAAGTCATCCGCATAGTTGAAGAGTTTGGCTCCATGTGGTAGTGCGATGTCCATGAGTTTTTCCCTGAGACAATTGAAGAGGAAGGGGCTAAGGATTCCACCTTGGGGGGTCCCATTTATGTGGTTTTTGTAGGTGGAGTAGTGCCATCTACTCTGACTCGTGCACTACGGTTTTGTAGACTCTACTTGATCCATGAGAAAGAGTTACCTTTGATCTGCTTTGAAACGAGAGCTGAGAGTATCACCGGCACATTGGCTAGTTCAAAGGCCTTCTCTAGGTCTAGAAAAACGATGTATCCACGGCAGTTGTTGATAAATGATAGCATGGAGGCTATGCATTCTGAGGTGCCTAGGCCAGGCTGGTAGGCAAACATGTTTTCTGGGAAGGGTGGGCATTTCCAGCGGACTCTGTTAAGTAAAATCTTTTCTGCCGTCTTGCTCAGGCAGCTTAGGAGGGAGATGGGGTGAGAGTTGTCAGGGTCCTGTGGTTTTGGGATCGGCTGAATGTCTGCCCTGGCTGACGAATAAACATTGTATTGAAATGGAAATAAAGTTTGTTTGTTTGTTTTGTTTGTTTGCTCTGTTCCATGAGGCTGGTCTGATTCTTCGTGTGTATGTCGAATTGATCAGAGAGAGCAGAGCAAGCTCCCCTTGGGGCTCCATATTTTGAATCATTGTGTATGTGATTCCATCAGCACCTGGGGCTGTGTTCTTAGATCTTTTGCTTACTCTTAGTAGCTCAGTCAGAGAGAATGGGCATCTGTTTCATCTTCAGTGTTGATGGCTACTATTTCTTCCCATCTTGCAGTGGTGAGGTCTTGAAGAGTTGTTCTGGTGGTGATGGGGAGCTGGTTGGAGCTTGCTCTATCCGCGAATTTGATGGAGAGTTCTTCTGCTGCTCTGCCAGGATCCCTGTGGGGGATGATTTTAGGAGGTTTACCTTTAGCAAAGGAGTTAATACTCCCCCACATCTGACCCACAGAGGTGTGAGCATCTAGGGTGGAATACCACTCTAGCCATTTTTTCCCTCTTTGCGTGTCTCTTCATGGACATGTTCTTTGACTGCCTGGAGAGTATGGAAGGAGTCTTCAGTGCGACATTTCCTGTGCATTTTCCAGATGACGTTGAGCCGGTGATTGAGTTCTTTAACTCTGTCACAGTAGTACCATCTGTCCCGATGGGTGGTGTGTTGTGGTTTACAAAGGGGGATGGAGGAGTTTGCTGCAGCTTACAGGGTATTGACTGGTTTGGCCTCTTCTTGGTCGATGTCTTTGGATGGTGTGAAGGCTGAAAACCAATTACTGAGGTGCTCCTGGAATCGGCCCCAGTCATCCTTCTTGAAATTTCATTGAGGGGGAGAAGCAGGGATTTGGAAGATTTTAGGAATTGGCAACGTGAGATGGATCCCATAGTGGTCGCTGTGACCAGGGGATGAACTCTCCATGTGGCGTCTTGCTTTAGGGAATTGGAGACAAAGGTGAGGTCCAGTATTCCACCTCTGTCATGAGTTGGGTCATGATTGTTGAGAAGGGAGACATCTTCTTGGTCGTCCAGCAGGCTCATGATGTGTCTGCCTGCCGCACAGGGGCGCTCATGCTTGAATCTTGGATGGTGCGCGTTGAAATCACCTCCTATTACCAAGTCACGATGACTGGCTAGCCCAAAGAGGGTAGTCAGGTCTAAGCCACAATCGTGGTGTCTGTAAATGTTGCACTGATCTATGCAGCTGCCCTGAAGTTTGATATTAATAGCGAGGATGTGGACATCTTTGCCGCAGTAGACCGATCGGGTTATTTCCTTGGCTAGCAGGTTTTTCCTGATGAAGGTGGCGCTGCCTCTGTTCTCCCCTGTAGACCAGTGCTGGTCGAATCCTTTGAATCCTGAGATTTTTGGAGTGTTTTGCTCTGTGCTCAGTGTTTCTTGAACCATGATGACATCAATGTTGTCAGTCTTGGCAATGCCTTCAAGATGTTGTACCTTGTGTCTGAGACCCTGGGCGTTCCAGTGTGGGATCCCGAGATTAGACATCTTGATGATTTAAGGAGGTGGAGGTGGTAGGAGTGGTGGGTTGTTGAGGTTGATGGTGGGTTCTGGAGACGAGGGCTTGGGCGACAACGGAATGGGCTACTTCGACGACTTGATTGTAAGCATCTTTAGGAGAGGCTTTGGTTTCGAGGAGTCGGACGGCTGCCTGTATGGCTTGAATAATAATGATGGTGAGCTCATTTGCTGTGAAGAGGGTTTGCTGTTGGGAAGAGGAGGCAGAGGAAGGTGTCTGGGTAGGCTGTTTAGGTGTGGGGGTATGGGATTTAAGTCTAGGGTCCCGGAACCTGGTGTGGCGTGTGGGTGTGTGTGTGGTCTGAGTGTTGAATGTGGCTGTATTGCGTGTGTGAGTGTTGCAAGGGGTGGAGGTGTTGGTGTGAGTGTTGCATGAGGGGATGGTGGGAGTTTGAGTGTTGTTTGGGGGGATGGTAGGAGTGTGTGTTGTGTGGTGGGGTGGATGGAGTTGATGTAGGGGTGGAAACTGCAGGAAGTGTGATCTGTGTGTTAGGAGCTGGGTTGGTGTTGTGTGGTGGGTTTTGGGTGGGGAGGTTAGGTGTGATTGGGGCAGGAAGGGGCGTTTGCCAAGGATTGGAGGTGGGGGGGGAGCTGGGGTGAAGTTGGTGGTGGTGTGATTGCTACCAGGGGCAGAGGGAGGGGATCTTTGAGGAATCCTCTTCAGCCTTTCTGGGCAGCAGTTGTTCCATGCGTGAAGGTTTCCCTTACAGTTTGGGCACTTGGCAACTGTTGCTTCATTGGCCTTGAATTTGCTGAGGCAGTGGTCAGTGGAATGTCTCTCACTGCAGATTGCACATCTCTCTGGGAGATGGCAAGTATTTCTATGGTACCCAAATCTTTGACACCGGAAACATCTCAGTGGTTCAGGAGTGAAGTCTCTTATGTTGAATTTACCCCAGATGCCGAGGTTTACTTGCGAAGAGGGTGGACCACAGATGTAGACCAGAACTTGCTTTGAGGGGACGGTTCGGCCCTCTGTTTTGGAGGAGCAACGTGAGGCAGCCGTAATATATGTTTGCTTGGTTAGCAGGTCAACTGACCAAGCAACAGGGAAGCCAATGAGGATGCATTTCTGCCAAGTGAGGTGAGTTGAGGCTGCGGATCTTCTCTGCAGCTTCTGCTGAGGATGGGTGGATGATAAATTCACGCTGTACATTAGGCTTAATTTTGCAGCCAAATTCGGTGAGTTGGTCTTCCAACTCTCTAATTAGGTCATATGCCTCTTTAGTGGAAAGAGTCTGAACTTTGAACTTTGATATGGGCTCTCTATTGGTCTTCGGGGCTGGGGGGGGGGGGAACTGGGGCAGCAGCACTCTCCTGGTTGCAGCCAGAGGCCGTCCTTGGCCTCTTCTTTCCAACAATTGTCCATCCCTCTTGAGGGGCGTCGAGTTCCATTCCCCCCTCTGGGGGGGAGAGGGTGAAGCGGCAGAGGCCAAGACTAAAAACTAGTCATGGATATCACAGATTTCACTAAGTATATATCACTTACACTGTTTGTCAATTTCGTTTAATAAAATATAGGGGCCTTGTGGCTGGATCACTTCAGTTATTTGGAACACTATAACACTTTATCACTAAAACAGTCTTCTATCTTTCTTCCCAACTCTCGTGAGAGAGGGGAGTGCTAACAGAAAATATGCAACGGATCATCTTGGTTATGAGACACACCACACAGTATGTTTGGAACCAAGTGGTCTTTTTATTTCTCTTCCCGGCTCTCTAAAGAGAGGGAAAAGCGGACAGAATATAAATGCAAAGTTGAAATTTAAAAACTTTCTATAGAATTATGGAATGCACAATAATGTGTGTTCAACTAAACAAAACAACACAAAAGCACAAAAAAAAAAAAAACATGGCAATCCTTCTGTTTCTCACTTTGGCTCTCGTGAGAGAGGAAGAAAGAAAATAGAGATACTTAGTTTTGGTTTTTTTCCTTGTAGAAACTTCCACCTCAGATCAGGGATGGGGTGGAGGAGGAGAAATTCACTTCACTGGTAGGAAAAGGCTTCAACTACCTATCACAAAAGAGGAAAAAAAAACAAATTAGAAACCTGAACACTTTATATTTCCCTTTTTCTTCCCATCTCTTATAAAAGAGAGAGAAGAGCAGGCAGAAATATTTGGGGTATATGACACACACAGCCACTTGTTTTCACTAAAACAAAAACGGGAACACAAAGCAAAACAAAAATAATCATTACCTCTTTCTCTGGCTCTCGTGAGAGAGGAGGAAAAGAGAACAGAGATACTTAGGCAGGTCATATCACTACTGGAGCTGGAACCAGACTGACTTTACTAAAAGTATGATATGTTCCAGTGGTGGATCCCATTTTTTTTTTCATTTGTTCTCTTCCATCAGATGGATCTCTAATCCCTCATAATAACACAGAAGTCACCATAACATTCTCTGTTTTTTTTCACCTTCTGTAGTTGAATTTTGTTAATTCAATATTCTTTAGAAAGGGCATTTGTGACAGAGTGCTTTGCTCAAAGTCACCAGAGGCTGGAGTAGATGCCTTATTAGTTAATTTAGCAACTATTAACTGTCTTTTCTTTTCTACCTAAAATAATTCTCACTCCTTGCATTTTGCAGATTATGATTATTTGCAATTTATATTTCAGCTTATAGCTAATTTTGAACATATCTTATTTAAAATTCTTGTATGTGTAAAAAGCATGATCCCAATATAAAAATCTCCCTCCTATTCCTCCGTTTACTGCCTTTTTCTTCTCAGGAACAGTACCATAATCCTAGCGAGTCTGTTAGATGCGTATTTTGCACAATATTTTTATGATAAAATAACTCTTCCTGGTCAGTTTTTTTATATTATAAAAATCGCTCATGCTGATGATTTTCAAATAAATTGGACCCTGCTGATATGTCATTAGCCTATCTAGATACATTTCAGTACCTTCTTTATTATTTTAATAATTAAAATTTCATCTCCTGCAACTCAAAGAATCTTCTAGAGATTGTCCGCCAGTAACCAATTTTGCCCATAATATTTCTCGTTTTTTCATTTGCATCCACTTGTTGCACCTAAAATACTGTCTCTCCCTTGCATCTCTCAGTCCAGTTCCAGCTCCAGTAGCGGTTGGACCTCTCCTCTCTCACTCTGCCAGCAGCCAATAGCAGAAGCCGACTCCACCCAGCAGCTAAAGCCGACTCCGCCCAGCAGATTAACTCCCAACAACAGTCTGATTCCAGCTCCAGTAGTGATTAGACCTGCATAAGTATCTCTGTCCTCTTTTCCTCCTCTCTCATGAGAGCCAGAAAAAGAAGCAAAGATTGCTTTTGTTTCATTTTGTGTTCGCGTTTTTTGTTTTAGTGAAAACAAGTGACTGTGTGTGTGATATACCCCAAATAATTTTGCCTGCTCTTCTCTCTCTTTTATAAGAGTTGGGAAGAAAAGGGAAATAGAAAGTGTTCAGGTTTCTAATTTGTTTTTATATCTTTTGTGATAGGTAGTTGAAGCCTCTTCCTACCAGTGAAGTGAATTTCGCCTCCTCCACTCCATCCCTGTCTGAGGTGGAAGTTTCCACAAGGAAATATAACCTAAGTATATCTGTTTTCTTTTCTTCCTCTCTCACGAGAGCCAAAGAGAGAAACAGAAAGATTGCCTTGTTTTGTTATTTTCTTTGTGCTTTTGTGTTCTTTTCTTTAATTGAACACACATTATTGTGTTTTAGTGAAAACAAGTGACTGTGTGTTTGATATACCCCAAATAATTTTGCCTGCTCTTATCTCTCTTTTATAAGAGTTGGGAAGAAAAAGGAAATAGAAAGTGTTCACGTTTCTAATTTGTTTTTATATCTTTTGTGATAGGTAGTTGAAGCCTCTTCCTACCAGTAAAGTGAATTTCACCTCCTCCACTCCATCCCTGACCTGAGGGGGAAGTTTCCACAAGGAAATATAACCTAAGTATATCTGTTTTCCTTTCTTCCTCTCTCACTAGAGCCAAAGAGAGAAACAGAAAGATTGCCTTGTTTTGTTTTGTTTTTTGTGCTTTTGTGTTCTTTTGTCTAACTGAACACACATTATTGTGTCCTGAGCATAATCTCTGTTTGCACTTCCCTCTCCCACGAGAGTTGGGAAGAAAGATAGACTGTTTAAGTGATTAAGTGTTGTAGTGTTGCAATTAAGCGAAGTGATCCAGCCATAAGGCCCCATTATTTTATTAATCAAAGTTGACAAACAGTGCAAGTGACATATACCTAGTGAAATCTGTGATATCCATGACTAGTTGTTAGTCATGGCCTCAGCCGCTTCTCCTTCTTCCCCCCAGAGAGGGGAATGGAACTCGACCCCCCTCAAGAGGGGTGGATGGTTGTGGGAAAGAAGAGGCCAAGGACGGCCTCTGGCTGCAACCAGGAGAGTGCTGCTGCCCCAGTTCCCCCCCAGCCCCAAAAGACTGATAGAGAGCCCATATCCAAGTTCAAAGTTCAGACTCCTTCCACCAAAGAGGCATATGACCTAATCAGAGTTGGAAAACCAACTCACCGAGCTCGGCTGCAAAATAAAGCCTAATTTACAGGGTGAATTCATTATCTACGCAGCCTCGGCAGAAGCCACAGAGAAGATCCGAAGCCTCAACTCACCTCACTTGATAGAGATAAACCCTGCCAAAGAAATAAGAAAATACATCCTCATTGGCTTCCCTGTTGCTTGGTCAGTTGACCTGCTGACCAAGCAAACGTATATTACGGCTGCCTCACGTTGCTCCTCGATAATAGAGGGCCAAACCGTCCCCTCAAAGAAAATTCTGGTCCACATCTGTGGTCCACCCCCTTCGCAAGTAAACCTCGGCATCTGGGGCAAGTTCAACATAAGAGACTATACCCCAGAACCACTTAGATGTTTCCGGTGTCAAAGATATGGGCACCACAGAAATACTTGCCATTTCCCAAAGGGATGTGGAATCTGCAGTGGGAAACATTCCACCAACCGCTGCCTTAACAAATTCAAGGCCAAAGAAGCAACAGTTGCCAAGTGCCCAAACTGCAAAGGAAAACATCACTCATGGAACAACCGCTGCCCAGAAAGGCTGAAGAGGATTCCTCAAAGAGCCCCTCCCTCTGCCCCTGTCACCAATCACACCACCCCCAACTTCACCCCAGCTCCTCCCCCAACCTCCAATCCTTGGCAAATGCCCCCTCCTGCCCCACTTACACCTAACCTCCCCACACAAAACCCACCACACAACACCAACCCAGCTCCTAACACACAGATCACACCTCCTACAGTTTCCACCCCTACACCAACTCCATCCACCCCATCACACAACACTCACACTCCTACCATCCCCCCAAACAACACACACTCCTACCAACCCCACATGCAACACTCACACCAACACCTCCACCCCATGCAACACTCAAACACACAATACAGTCACACGCAGCACTCAAGCTAAGCTTGAAAAAGTTCAAAGACATGCCACGAAACTGGTGCCAGAAATACGCAATCTCAGTTATGATGAGAGGCTGAGGGAATTAGACTTACCATCACTCGAAGCTAGAAGAGTGAAGGGGGATATGGTGACAGTCTTTAAATTCCTTCATGGTTATGATAGAGTGGATAGGGATCGATATTTTGATATGGCTGGCTCTAGAACTAGAGGTCATAGTTTGAAGCTTCGTAAGAAAACTTCTTCGCAGGATGTGAGGAAATACTTTTTCAGTGTAAGAGTAGTTGATAATTGGAATTCGCTAAGCGAGGAGGTAGTTAATGCTATCTCAATCCATAGTTTTAAGGACAGGTATGATAAGTATCACTAAGTATAAAATGGAACCGATCAGGAGACAGGAAGATACGAGCTTTGGGCTCTTTCCCGTAAACACAATTAGGTAATCACACCCGCTCGCCACACCAGGACCCGGGACCCTAGACTAAGATCCCATACCCCCACACCTAAACAGCCTATCCAGACACCTTCCTCTGCCTCCTCTTCCCAACAGCAAACCCTCTTCACAGTAAACGAGCTCACCAACCTTCTTATTCAGGCCATACAGGCAGCCATCCGACTCCTCGATACCAGAGCCACCATTCAAGATGCCTACAATCAAGTTGTCGAAATAGCCCATTCCATTGTCGCCCACGCCCTCGCCTCCAGAACCCACCATCAGCCTCAACAACCCACCACTCCTACCACCTCCACCTCCTTAAATCATCAAGATGTCTAATCTCGGGATCCTACACTGGAACGCCCAGGGTCTCAGACACAAGGTACAACATCTTGAAGGCATTGCCAAGACTGACAACATTGATGTCATCATGGTTCAAGAAACCCTGTGCACAGAGCAAAACACTCCAAAAATCTCAGGATACAAAGGATTCTACCAGCACTGGTCTCCAGGGGAGAACAGAGGCAGCGCCACCTTCATCAGGAAAAACCTATTAGCTAAGGAAATAACCCGACCGGTCTACTGCGGCGAAGAGGTCCACGTCCTCGCTGTTTACATCCAACTTCAGGGCAGCTGCATAGATCTGTGCAACATTTACAGACGACAGGATGGTGGCTTAGACCTGACTACCCTCTTCGGGCTAGCCAGTCATCGTGACTTGGTAATAGGAGGCGACTTCAACGCGCACCATCCAAGATTCAGGTATGAGCGCCCCTGTGCTGCAGGCAGACACATCATGAGCCTGCTGGATGACCAAGAAGACGTCTCCCTGCTCAACAATCATGACCCAACTCATGACAGAGGTGGAATATTGGACCTCACCTTTGTCTCCAATTCCCTAAAGCAAGACGCCACATGGAGAGTTCATCCCCTGGTCAAAAGCGACCACTATGGGATCCATCTCACACTGCCAATTCCTGAAATCTTCCAAATCCCTGCTCCTCCCCCTCGATGGAATTTCAAGAAGGATGACTGGGGTCGATTCCAGGAGCACCTCAGCAATTGGTTTTCAGCCTACATACCATCTGAAGACATCGACCAAGCAGAGGCCGAGCTAGTCAATGCACTGCAAGCTGCAGCAAACTCCTCCATACCCCTCTGCAAACCACAACACACCACTCATCGGGACAGATGGTACTACTGTGACAGAGTTAAAGAACTCAATCACCGGCTCAACGTCATTCGGATAATGCACAGGAAATGTCGCACTGAAGACTCCTACCTTACTCTCCAGGCAGTCAAAGAACTTGTCCATGAAGAGACACGCAACATCAAGAGGAAAAAATGGCTAGAGTGGTGTTCCACTCTAGATGCTCACACCTCTGTGGGTCAGATGTGGAGGAGCATTAACTCCTTTGCTAAAGGAAAACCTCCTGAAATCACCCCCCCCCCCAGGGATACTAGCAGGGCAGCAGAAGAACTCTCCATCAAATTCGCGGATAGAGCAAGCTCCAACCAGCTCCCCATCACCACCAGAACAACTCTTCAGGACCTCACCACTGCAAGATGGGAAGAAATAGAAGAGGCCATCAACACTGAAGATGAAACAGATGCTCCATTCTACTTGACTGAGCTACTAAGAGTAAGCAAAAGCTCTAAGAACACAGCCCCAGGGGCCGATAGAATCACATACACAATGATTCAAAATATGGGGCCCCAAGGGGAGTTTGCTCTACTCTCTCTGATCAATTCGACATACACACGAAGAATCATATCAGCCTCATGGAACAGAGCAGACATTCAGCCCATCCCAAAACCACAGGACCCTGACAACCCTCACCCCATCTCCCTCCTAAGCTGCCTGAGCAAGACGGCAGAAAAGATGGTACTTAACAGAGTCCGCTGGAAATGCCCACCCTTCCCAGAAAATGCTTGCCTACCAGCCTGGCCTAGGCACCTCAGAATGCATAGCCTCCATGCTATCATTTATCAAAAACTGCCATGGATACATCGTTTTTCTAGACCTAGAGAAGGCCTTTGAACTAGCCAAAGTACCGGCAATACTCTCAGCTCTCGTATCCAAGCAGATCAAAGGTAACCTTCTCTCATGGATCAAGCAGAGTCTACAAAACCATAGTGCACGAGTCAGAGTAGATGGGCACTACTCCACCTACAAAACCACAAAAATGGGACCCCCCAAGGTGGAATCCTTAGCCCCTTCTTCTTCAATTGTCTCATGGAAAAGCTCATGGACATCGCACTACCACATGAAGCCAAACTCTTCAACTATACGGATGACTTTGCCCTTGTCACAATAGGAGACAGAAGCTCTAACAAGACACAGTGCTGCCTCACCAAGATTCACCAAGCCTCCATCTCCCTTGGAGTTAAAATCAATGCCCGCAAAACCAAGGCCCTTCCCATCCACCAGTGGAGGCCAGACACTAATCTGGTCATAGGTAATGAGCCTGTGGACTGGGTTACCAAACACCAATACCTGGGTGTAATCATCGACCACAGACTAACCTTTGGACCAGAAACTCAACACTTGCACGACAAGTGCAGCCAGCGACAAGCGGTCCTTCATCGGATGTTGGGCCTCTACGATGGTGCATCATTTAATGTCCTCAGAAGCTTCTATGTACAAGCCATACGCAGCCTCTTAGACTATGCTTTTCCCACACTCTGGCTACTAACAGACCAACAGTGGGACAAGATAGAAGTAATTCAAAAAAACGCCATACGTATCATGCTAGGAGCCACCCATGTGGACCAAGAGAGAAAACATCCAGATGGAATCGGGACTCATTCCACTTAAAGTCAGAGCTCAGCAAAGACTGACCCTCTTTGTGGCCAAAACCACCACTGCCCAACATAAATGCCTTGCTGGCACAAATCTCCATCTAGCCCTCAATCGCCACCCCAACCACCATCCTAGAACCTGGGTAGCCAAGGTCTGCGCTAGCCTACAAGCAGTGCCAGTCAGGGAGAGCATCCTAGCCAAGATACTGGACACACCGCTTCCTGAATACAGATACCCACTGCCATGGAATGACCAACCACTCGACATAAAGATCGAGCTCCCTGACAACCCCAAAAGCTTGGTAAATCCGCTTGTCCTTAAAAACATATACAAGGTCAAAATTCAGAGATGGAGCAGGCCAAACTCTCTAGTCTACTACACTTAAGGTTCAGTAAATCAAGAAACTGGAGCCTCAGCCGCCGCCTTCACCACTGGAAACCACGTCCTATCCTGGAGACTGTCAAACTCCTGCTCATTGCTCCAGACTGAGCTTGTTGCCATAGCCAACGCCCTCGACTTCTTCATCCAGCAAGGAGCTGATCATGCCCTAATTCTCTCTGACTCTAAAAGTGCCTAACAGGCCATCAAGAAGCCACTCCTCAGAAACAATATACGCATCATCACCACCATCCTCAGCCACTACCACAGGACAACCAGCCTTGGAAAAGCCATCACTCTTGCCTGGATTCCCAGCCACGTCGGCATCAAGGGAAATGAGGAAGCCGATCAAGCCGCCAAACAAGCCACTCTCAGAGCAGAAATCCAGATATCTCTGTCTCCTGGGATGCAACAGATAAAAAATAAAGCCACCAAGTCACTCCTTAACACATTAATAACTAAACACAACCTGTGCACAGACATTGGCTCCCCCTCCACCTGGTGGTACAAAGCCACCACTAATCTTCAGCGTATCGCCCTGCCTAAGAGCCTTCGACGAAGCACGGAGGTCAATGTGTACCATCTGAGACTCAGGTACAAGTGCACCTGGCGAATAGTGGAGGCTATCATCAGGGAATGCACCTTTTGCCAGGTAGCCTCACCACATCCACTGCTAAATTACATCCTTGAATGTGATTCCTTTTCAGAAATTCGACGGAAAACTGGTGCCCCCACAACATCCAGCAAAGATCCAAATGCCCTTCATGTTGCTAGCTCCATCATCAGACTAGCAACAAACAACTACATGAACAGTCTACTAAATATCATCAAACAATACCCTCCACCCAGATAACCATGCAATAACTCTCTCTCACCCCCAAAACAGGAATTTATTTAAATTGTTTGATGTAAACTAATAATCCACAACTGAATACTTATGCTCTCCATTATCTTTACAGTTTTGCACAACCTCACCTGTGGGCCAATTAGGAAAGTCCGATCACCAACAATAACAAGATTTCACCCCACCTCCTCACCAAATAGGAAAGCCCATTCGCCCGCAAGAGCGAATACCACGTACACTCCAAAAAATCTCACCCCACCTGCGGGCCACAAGGGAAGGTCCGCTCACGCTCAAGAGAGAACATCCAAGAACAAACAACTTGCATCTCTGCCATAATTGCCAGCCAGGGACCACCACTATAGTAGCCCTCGAATATTATATGAAGGAGTTACTTCTCTGGATATATATCCTACAGATGACATCACCAGGAGGGACACTGAATTGTCCTCATTTGGTGGCCAAACATCCCAGAGGCAAAATCTCGCCTCAGCAGTAAAGCTTATTTCAAACCTTACATACATGGCGTCTATACAGGAATTCACCTGGCACAAACAAGATGAGAGATAGTGTATGGTAAAGCTCATTGGTCAAGCAAACTGAGAATTCGAGAAACTGGTTAAATTCGTTACTGGTCAAATAGTTTACTGGCCACATCCTCTGAAAACTTTCTCAGATTCCATTCCCATACAATTCGAACTTTTGTAGATTATTTAACTGGAATCTCATTTGCCAAACTTAATTCCTTGACCTGGAAATTACCGTAGATATACATTGATAAGAAATTTCTTTCATTGAATGTGCCAAACTAAATTCCAATCCATAGTAGATTTCTCATTACCACGTAAAATCTATCACTTTTTCCTAACTAATTCTAATTTCATTTCACCCCTTCCTATCATCGTAAATAAAGTGCTTTATGTCAATACTAGTAAATAAAGTAATTTACTATATAAATTGCAAATAATTAATAAGTTAGCTAAAGTGTTTTATGCTATAAACAGCAAATATTTAATAAGTAATTTTACCCTGTTGGCTTTGCAAATGTTTCTTGTTAACCACAATCTAATGAATACACACTGTATTTATCTTGCTGATTCTTAATATATTGGGGATAAAGTGTTTTAAGTTATAAGTTGCAAATACTTCAGAAGGTGGTTATGCCCCCTTTTGCATTGAAAATATTTCTTGAAAACCAAAATTGAATGAAGACTGTATTTATCTCGTAGATTCTCCCTATATCGCAAATAAAGTGTTTTACCATATAAATTGCAAATAATTAAAAAGTAATTTTGCACAATTGGCATTACAAACATTTGTAATTGCCCACAATTTAAGGAATACATACTGTATTTGTCTCGCATATTCTTCACTTATTGTGATCAAATTGCTTTACTCTAATGCCGGCGAATAATTAATGGTTTTGTATGCTCTTATGGTAGCGCAAATATTTCTGGTTAGCTGTGACTAACCATTATATTTTCATCTAGTAGAATAATATTGGAAACTCATTATTTGTGTGCTCGTGCCTTTGGTTTTCCCATTATTAATGGTGTGTTGTTTCTGTTTCTGCAATTGCAGTGTCCTCTATTCTTCTCTGCTCGTGTGACAGAGGTGATCGTTGAGTTAAGGCCAAAGTCTTGGCATCCGTCTGTGGTGCCAGAATCAAAATCGCCTCTGGGATTGGAGGCAGCATTTGATAAATTTAAATTTCAAATTTGTTCCAGCTTTCAAATATTAATCCATTTTTTTTAATGTGTCATTGCATTTCCGAAAGTAAATTAAAGTTGAATTCTGAGTTTTATTTAAACAAGTAGTGGTTGCACGGGTAATATGCCAAATTAATGAATCCCCTGTCTGTATGTGAGCTCTTAACCAAGCTCAGTACTTTGAGTCCACTTAGTAAAACAGAAACTTAACAACCTCCCCACAATCAGCGTGTTGGCATTGCTAACTGTAGCACTGAAGGTGTGGAGAATTCCCAGTATATTATTGCCTTCAACAGCTGACCTCCCATTACCATTGAAAACCCAAGCACAACTTCGGTAGAGGTACACTAATGATCTGTATATTAAACTTCCTCTAAAAATATAGACTAGGACTATTACCACATGCAAAGGAATTTATAACAATAACTTAAGGGGGAGGATGCACACTGTATTTATATAAACCAATGGATAAAACTTCCATCACCGTACCTAAACTTTTTTCAAACAGAATAAAAAATTTTCTCTACACTTACGAGAGTTCTACTTAATGAGCTCTTCTATACCTCACACGTAGACTATTAATATTGTAGATAATATTGTAAATTATCTATACTTATCTGTCTTACTTCTCAAATATCAGTAATATGATGAACAGTTTCACAGGATTTGAATGCCCATCATTAAATGTGAGTGCCCAGTCCAGAATCTCCTAAACATCTAACATTAGAAAAATCGTATATGGAGCATTCTCACAAAACTCCCTGGTTTAGTTTTCATAAATGTTAGTAAGTTAATAATGACACTAAAAAACATTTTGTTCTATGTTTCTGGGGGCCCCAATTCTTACTCAAGATATCAAGAAAGTGATTTATCACAGTGATAACTATCATTAAGTACAAAATGGAACAGATCAGGAGATGGGAAGATACGAGCTTTGGGCTTTTCCCGTTAGCACAATTAGGTAAACACATTACTGCTATTGCAAAGAGGTGAATGGCTTATTACCAAAGGGCTAAGTGAAGTAAATTTCACTCTCGATTGTATATCCTTTAACTAAAATGAGCTATACATGCACTATGTACAACATATGTGATTAGTCATGCATACTTACTATAAATGAATAAGTATAATAATAAATGAAAATTTTAAAAAGAATAACGAGATGTTATGGAAAGGAAGTGAAAAGAGTGCAGAAAGATGAGTCTGATAAGGAGGAGAGGGTGAAAGGAGCAGACGGGCAATTGCTAGTAGAAAAAAATAAAGGTATGAGAGAGAGAGAGAGAGAGAGAGAGAGAGAGAGAGAGAGAGAGAGAGAGAGAGAGAGAGAGAGAGAGAGAGAGAGGCTAAGTATTTCAAGGAACTGTTTAATGAGTAATATGATAGAGAGGTTGAGACTGTGGTTGTGGGAAATGAATGGAGAATGCTAATGCTGGGTAATAAGAATAATAGTGATATAACAAAGAGGTATATTTGGCATTGAAAGCAATGAAAGCAGGTAAAGCACCAGGGACAGATGGGTGTCATATTGATTGCTTGTCAAAAGGTGGGGAGCATTATTGGAATGCATGGGTAGGTTGTCAAATGTATGTTTCAGGAAAGTGGGAGTACCAGTTGATTGGAGGAGTGCATGTATAGTTCCAATTTATAAGGGGAAAGGAGATAAGTATGAGTGTATAGTTTTAGAGGAAATAGTTTGATAAGTGTAGTTAGAAAGGTATATGGAAGAGTATTAATTGAGGGTATTAGGAATGTACTGAGAGAATGATTGGCAAAGAACAGTGAGGGATCAGGAGGGGAAGAGGGTGTGTGGATTAGGTGTTTGTGGTAAGACAGGTGTATGAGAAATTCTTAGAGAAAGGTAGGAACACTTTTAGGGACTTTATGGATTTAGAGAAAACATATGACAGGGTTGATAGAAAGGCGTTGTGGAGTGTTTTGCATTTGTATGGCGTAAGTGGAAGTTTGTTGAATGCAGTGAAGAGTTTTTACATAAATAGTAGAGCATGTGTTAGTCGGGAATAGTATGAGTAATTGGTTTTGATTTTAATTTAGAGTTGCATCGTGGCTGTTAATGTGTATATGGATGGAGTGGTAAGGAAAATATGTGAAAGAGTATTAGACAGAGGCTTGGAATTAGTGGGTGAATATGGGGGATTGTGAATTTTGTATCAATTACTATTCGAGGATGACACAGCACTGATGTCTGATGCTGAAAATGAAGTGAATCGCTTGGTGACTGAGAGTTTTAGGTTGTGTGAAAGAAGGAAGTTGGGATCGAATATTGATAAAATTATTCATGAGATGCACGAGGAGTGTTAATGTTGGTAGATTGACTGTAAGAGTGAAATGGGGAGTTGCTTGAAGAAGTTGACAGTTTCAAGCATCTAGGGTTGCACGTACCAAGGAATGCACGATAAATTAATTAATTGTAATAACCTACTTGTGCTCACGGGAAAGAGCACCAAGCTCATAACTTCCCATCTCCTGGTTGGTTCCATTTTGTACTCAGTGAGACTTATCATACTTGTCCTTAAAACTATAGACTAAGTTAGCATTAACTACCTACACGCTGAGTTAATTCCAGTTATCAACTACTCTAACATTTTAAAGGTGCTTCCTTAAATCCTGCGAAGAAGTTTTCTTACAAAGCTTCAAACTGTGACTTCTAGCTCTAGTGCCAGCCATATCAAAATATTGATTCCTATCCACACTGTCATTGCCATGAAGGAATTTAAAAATCATCACCATATCCCCCTAATTCTTCTATCTTCGAGTGTAAGTCTAATTCCCTCAGCCTCTCATCATAACTGAGACTGCGTATTTCTGTTACCGGTTTCGTGGTATGTCACTGAAATTTTTCCACCTAACTATGTGCTCTTACAAGAGTGGATTCCAAAATGGGGCTGCATATTCAAGTTTTGGTCTCACATAGGTTACATAGATATTTCTGAACATTTCCTTGCCCATGTGCCTGAAGGCTACCCTTACATTTGCTAAAAAAAAGCATACGCTACCCTTACTATGCCATTTATATGCATTTCTGGACAAAAATCTGCCAGGATGTTTACTCCTAGATCTCTCTCATTCTCTGTCTCTTGAAATTCTACTCCTGTTTTTTGGTAATTTAGCTTGGGCCTTCTTGCACTTGCACCCATTCTCATTACCTTACATTTAGAAAGACTGAATTGTATTAGCCGTTTTTTGACCACTCATCCAAACTATTTAGGTCTACCTGAAGTTCTCTCCCATTGTTCTAGTCTCTTACTTTCTTCACAATCTTTGCATCATCTGCAAACATATTCATGAATGAATTTACAAACTCTGGTAGGTCATTTACATATACAAGGAACAAAAGTGGCCCTAAAACTGAACCCTGTGGAAATCCGCAACTAACGCCTCTCCATTCAGACACAAAGTATCTTGCTCTAACCCTCTGTTCCCTTCCTTCTAAGTATGTTTTTATCTATTTCAAGACATTTCCACCTATTCATGCCATTCCTTGCAGCTTCTTAATAAGTCTTCCGTATAGGGCCGTATCAAATGCTTACTGGAAGTCTAGGAATATGTAATTCGCCCAGCCCTCTCTTTCCTGTAAGAATCGGCCATATTGTCTCACTGGCAAAAAGTTGAAGGATTCCAAGTGAAGGGAGATGTGTTTTCCTAGTATTTTCTCCATAACTTTGCAAATTATCCTGGTCAAGGAAATAGAATTATAATTTAGAGTTGTATCCCTCTCTCCCATTTTAAAGATAGGTAACATGTTCGCTTGTTTCCAACATCTTGGCATCTCACCTGATTCCAGCGACTTTTCAAATATGATATCATACTGCTGCTGATAATGATTTAGTGCAATTCTTAATTACATACGGGGATATATCTTCAGGACCAGTAGCTTTATGGGCATCTAGCTCCATCAGTGCTTGGCATACCTCTGTGGCTGAAAATATGATGTTCCCTAATACTGTAATATTGGCCCATAAGCTCCTATCTCTGCAATCTGAGGGGGTAGGGTATTTTGTAATGTAAATACTGACTGAAACTTATTGTTCATATCTTTGCAAATTTTTTCATCCGACTCAGTGATGATTCCATCTGCTCTCTTTAGCTTTAAAACCTGTTCATTGACCTTTAGTTTTCCCTATAATAAAGCTGTGGAAAATGAGTGGTTGAAGAGGTAAATTCTAGAGTGAAAGACATAAGTAAATTTCTAGGATGGTTGAAAACATTATGAGAAATAGGTAATTGGGAATGAATGCAAAGAGAAGGATATATGAAAGTGTGATTTTGCCAACAGCAGTGTATGGAGCAGAGACGATGAATGCGAGAAAGGATGAAAGACAAGTTGAATGTGATTACCTAATTGTGATTACCTAATTGTTTTTACGGGAAAGAGCCAAAAGCCTGTATCTTCCCGTCTCCTGATCGCTTCCATTTTATACTTAGTGATACTTATCATACCTGTCCTTAAAACTATGGATTGAGATAGCATTAACTACCTCCTCGCTTAGCGAATTCCAATTATCAACTACTCTTACACTGAAAAAGTATTTCCTTACATCCTGCAAAAAAGTTTTCTTACCAAGCTTCAAACTATGACCTCTAGTTCTAGAGCCAGCCATATCAAAATATCGATCCCTATCCACTCTATCATAACCATGAAGGAATTTAAAGACTGTCACCATATCCCCCCTCACTCTTCTAGCTTCGAGTGATGGTAAGTCTAATTCCCTCAGCCTCTCACCATAACTGAGATTGCGTATTTCTGGCACCAGTTTCGTGGCATGTCTTTGAACTTTTTCAAGCTTAGCTATGTGCTTTTTCAAGTGTGGATTCCAAAAGGGGGCTGCATATTCGAGTTTTAGCCTCACATAGGTTACATAAATATTTCTGAACATTTCCTTGTCCATGTGCCTGAAGGCTACCCTTACATTTGATAAGAATGCATATGCTGCCCTTACTATGCCATTTATATGTATTTCTGGAGACAAATCTGCCAGTATGTTTACTCCTAGATCTCTCTCATTTTCTGTCTCTTGAAGTTGTACTCCAGCCACCGAGTAGTCAAGCTTGGGCCTTCTTGCACTTGTACCCATTCTCATTACCTTACATTTTGAAGTATTGAATTTCATTAGCCACTTTTCTGACCACTCATGCAGATTATTTAGATACTCCTGAAGTTCTCTACCATTATTCTCGTTTTTTACTTTCTTCACAATCTTTGCATCATCTGCAAACATATTCATGAATGAATTTACAAACTCTGGTAGGTCATTTACATATACAAGGAACAAAAGTGGCCCTAAAACTGAACCCTGTGGAACTCCACTACTAACTCTTCTCCATTCAGACACTGAGTGTCTTACTCTAACCCTCTGTTCCCTTCCATTTAAGTAAGTTTTTATCCATTCCAAGACATTTCCACCTATTCTAGCCATTGATTGCAGCTTCCTAATAAGTCTCCCAAGTGGAACAGTGTCAAACGCTTTCTGGAAGTCTAGGAATATGCAATCTGCCCAGCCCTCTCTTTCCTGTAAGATTTGGCTTACCTCATCATAAAAAGCTAATAAGTTTGTTACTGTTGATCTACCTTCTCTGAAGCCATGTTGCCTCACTGACAAAAAGTTGAAGGATTCCAAGTGAAGAGAGATATGCTTCCTTAGTAGTTTCTCCATAACTTTGCAAACTATGCTGGTCAAGGAAACTGGTCTATAGTTCAGAGCCGTATCCCTCCTTCCCTTTTTGAAGATAGGTATCACATTTGCTTGTTTCCAGCATCTTGGAATCTCCCCCGACTCCAGTGAGGGGATATGTCATCAGGACCTGTAGCTTTATGAACATCTAAATCCATCAGCGCTTTGCATACCTCTGTGGCTGTAAGGTTGATGTTCTCTAATACCGGCCCTTGAGCTTCTATCACTGCAATCTGAGGGGGTGGGGTATTTTCTACTGTAAATACTGACTGAAACTCCTTGTTCAATTCTTTGCAGATCTCTTCATCCGTCTCAGTGATGCTTCCATCCGCTCTCTTTAGCCTTAAAACCTGTTCTTTTACCTTCAGTTTTCCTCTGATAAAGCTGTGGAAAAGCTTGGGATTTTCTTTAGCCTTCCTGGTGATGTCCCTCTCATAGTCTCTCTCTGCCTCTCTCCTTTTACTTAGGTAGTCATTTCTTGCTCTTTTGTAGGTTTGCCAGGCATTTATGTTTTTTCTCCTCCTATACCTTTTCCAGCATTTGTCTCCACTCCTTAGCTCTTTTACACCCATTATCGAACCATTTCTCTCTGGCATGAATTACGCCTACTTTGGTGACAGGTATGCAGCAATCTACTATCTTCCCATATTTCTCACAAAAGATGTCATACATTTCTTGTACAGATTTGTTGTAAAATAAGGTTCTCCAGTCAATAACTGCAAAAAGCTCATTCATTTTGATGTAATCTCCTTTCGGATAGTTCCTCCTCATGTCCTCAGTGCCTCTACTCTCAGGAAGAATATCTTCAATGATATACTCCATCAACAACACACAGTGGTCACTCTTTCCAATTGGTGGTTCATACTCAATTTTTTTAATATCCAACATTCTATCTGTGAACACTAGATCAAGTAGTGATGGCTCATCCCCACCCCTGGCCCTTGTTGGTTCCATTACATGTTGGTGTAGGAAATTCCCTTGTACGCAATCTAGGAATCTTGCCCCGAATGAGTCCTCACCACTGTGTGGGTCAAGATTTATCCATTCTATCTCTTTATGATCAAAGTCTCCCATAATCAAAATTGTATGATTGGTGTATCTAGAATAGATAGAGTGAGATATGAGGAGATCAGGCAGAGGACAGGTGTTGAAAGAAGGTCCTGTCAGATTCATTAGATCAGAGATTTCTGAGTTGATTTGGACACATGGAAAGGAAGAGTGATAAAAGAATAGTGAAGAGAGCATAGACTGCAGAGGTTTTTGGAGTTAGGCTAGCAGGAAGACCTAGAATGAGATGGATGACATGAAAAGGGCATTGAATGCACGAGGAACATCAGTGGAGCTGGGAAGAGAGCTTACAAGATATAGAAATGAGTGGAGGAAGATTGTGCATAGGTGATACGAGGCAAAGGGACTTCTAGCACCTGCTAGTTCAGCGAACTGTGATGGACGGGTGTAAGAGGAGTTACCATGTGATGAAGGGGTGGGTACAAGCCATCTGCAGGTGTCGTGCATCACTGTAGAATATCCTTGCCCACCTACTTGTGCTTGACTCAAGCTGGGTGGTAGGGGGGAAATATGGCAATCCTTTACCCCAAGGAGCAGAGAGGAGTAGTTGTGGTATGTGTTGATCGTGTTGAAAGTGTGTTTCTTGGCTCTGCGACCCCCATTGAAAGGGGGAATGGGGCTATATATATATATATATATATATATATATATATATATATATATATATATATATATATATATATATATATATATATATATATATATATATATATATATATATATATATATATATATATATATATACATATACATATACATATACATATACATATACATATACATATACATATACATATACATATACATATACATATACATATATATATATATATATATATATATATATATATATATATATATATATATATATATATATATATATATATATATATATATATATATATATATATATATATATATATATATATATATATATATATATATATATATATATATATATATATATATATATATATATATATATATATATATATATATATATATATATATATATATATATATATATATATATATATATATATATATATATATATATATATATATATATATATATATATATATATATATATATATATATATATATATATATATATATATATATATATATATATATATATATATATATATATATATATAAATGAATCTTTTTTACTCAGACTGGGACTTGATCCTAGGACTTCAAATTACTAAGACAAGGTGCTACCAACTACAACACAAAAGGTTAAAAGGAAACAGACCTTACAGCTTATATCTGCTATACTAGGAATGAACGTATTCTATCTGAATGCCAATATTTTCCTATTACAGTTTCCCCAACCTCACTCGTGGTTTCGTTTTTGCATTTACTTCAACTCCCAATCTCATTCGGGACCAACAATAACCAAATAAGCACATTATCATATGTGAAATAATGAATCATTTTTACCTCAATCATGACTTGAACCTGGGACTTAAAATTACTAACCCAAGGTGCTACCAACTACACTCCAGAAGGTTAAAGGAAACAAACCTTACAACTTATATCTGCTGTACTAGGATTGAACGCATTCTATCTGAATACCACCAGATAGGATGCATTCATTCCTAGTATAGCAGATATAAGCAGTAATATCTGCTTCCTTTTTACCTTCTATGGTGTAGTTGGTAGCGCCTTGGCTTAGTAATTATAAGTCCCAGGTTCAAGTACCGGTCGGGGTAAAAAGGATATATATATATATATATATATATATATATATATATATATATATATATATATATATATATATATATATATATATATATATATATATATATATATATATATATATATATAACCAAATAAGTACATTACATATGTGAAAACATGAATAATTTTTTACCACGGGACTTGAACCTAGGACTTATAATTACTAAGTTAAGGTGCTTCCAACTACACACCACAGAGGGTTAAAAGGCATCCAACCTTATATCTTATATCTGCTATACTTAGGAATGAACGCATTCTATCTGAATGCCACTATGTTCATATTACAGATTCCCCAACCTCACTCGTGGCTTCATTTTCGCATTTAATTCAATTCCCAATCTTATTCGGACTATACAATAACCAAATAAGCACATTACATATGTGAAAACATGAATAATTTTTAACCCAACCAGGACTTGAACCTAGGACTTATAATTACTACATCAAGGCGCTACCAACTACACACCACAGAAGGTTAAAAGGAATCCAACTTATAGCGTATATCTGCTATACTTAGGAATGAACGCATTCTATTTGAATGCCACTATGTTCATATTACAGATTCCTCAACCTCATTTGTGGCTTCATTTTCACATTTAATTCAATTCTTATGAGTCCTTGCTATCTTCTCACCCACATGCCGAAGTTCTATACATTGGAAACTTCAATGAACACCACAGTGAGTACCTTAATTCTTTTCACACTGATGTGGGAGGAAGAGAGGCCCTTGCTTTCTCTATTATTCACGATCTGGAGCAAATTATCAAATATCCTACTCGTGTTCCTGATAGTCACGAACATGCAGCAAACACTCTTGACCTATTTCTTACTTCTAACTCTTCAAACTTCTCTTATTCTGTGCTTTCCCCTCTTGGCAAATCTGACCACTCTATGATCACAATCTCATCCATTTTCGCTCCTCCTCCACCAATCCCTCCTACTCAGCACCGCCTTTGGCACTTTGAGCGTACCCAACATGAAAATTTGCGTAACTTCCCCTTTGGCTTCCCTTGTGATGACTACTGCTTTCTGTCCCGCAACCCTGATCAAGTAGCCCTAAAAGTTGCTAAGAGATGACCTCGGGAATGGAGGCGTGCATCCCCTCTTTAACAAAATCTTTCTCTCCTCCTATACCTTGGTTTGACCGTGCCTGCTCCATGGCTATCAAGGCCTGGAATCGGGCACACCGATCTTACCAAGCCTCTCCTTCTGATCTAACTCGCTTTGCTTTTATTGAAGCTGGGAATTACTGTACTGCTCAGATTCGAAGGTCTAAGACTTCCTTTATAGGAAGGAAATTTGATGACCTAAACTACTCTCCCACTTGACAAATGCCTCTGGTCCTTAGCCAAAAATCTCTATAAAAACTTCTGCAACTCAAGCTTTCCCCCTCTCATTCATTCTGATAGCCTCCTGGCTAGTACAGTGGTAATGCACTGGCCTCGCATTTGCGAGGTGGACGAATCGTGCCTCGACCAGGCAAGAGAGATTAAGCTGTTTACCGGGGAGGTTACCGCTGTGGCTGGCACCACAGTGGGGGATTGGGGCCTGAGCCAGCTGGCAACTGCCCTATGGGTCCTCCATGATCCATTCCACCCATCCTTGGTTGGAGAATCTAAACAACAGTTCGTCCTGATGGTTCTATAGCTTGCTCTCCCACTGACAAAGACACTATCTTTGGGCCTCATTTTTCTGCCAACTCTTATATGAACGATTCAAGTGCACCTTTCCCTCATTCTCTACCCCTCTCTAACCCTATGCCCTCACTTATCCTTTCTTCATGCAAAGTTCATAAGGTTCTACGCTAGCTAAAGATGAACAAGGCATCTGGTCCCGATGGTATCCCTGCAAATTTCCTTAAGAAGTTTGCTGATGAACTGGCTCCCATTCTTTGCTGTCTTTTTCACCTCATTCTGTCAACAGTATCTATCCTTCATCTTGGAAGCATGCTCTAGTCCTATTCCTAAGAAGGGTGACCGCTCTATTCCTTCAACCTACCTACCTATTGCCCTAACCTCCTCTATTGCTAAAGTTTTCGAAACTTTTCTCAATGCTCACTTCTTGAAATGCCTTGAATCTAACTTACTTAACTCTGATCACCAGTACGGCTTCCACAAGGCAAGAATCACTGGTGACCTCCTGTCCTATCTTAACTCGTGTATGGTCATCTTCTCTAAGGATCTATGGGAAATTTTTTGTTGTCACCCTTGATATCTTTAAGGCTTTGACAGAGTCTGGCACAAGGCTCTGTTGGCCAAACTCCCTGCTTATGGTTTTACTCCATCTTTCTGTTCTCTGATATCCAGTTTTCTTTCTGAACAGCTTACATCTGTAGTAGTTGATGGTGCGACATCTAGCCCTTTATCTATTACCATGTTGTTCCAAAGGGTTCTCTTCTTTCACCTACTCTGTTCCTTCTCTTCATCAATGATCTCTACAATCTCCATCTTCTTCTCTTCTTCATGCCTTTGCTGATGATTCTACCCTTCTCGTTTCCTCTGCCTTTTCTTCACAACAATCATCTGCTACTCGCAATCAGTCTCGTATCACTCTTTCTTCTACTCTCAACTACGATTTCCAGAGGATACCTAAGTGGGGCACTCAATATTTAGTTAAATTCAATGCCTACTAGACACAGTTTCTGGATATCTCTTTATCTTCTTCTCCTGATAACCCTATTGTCTTCGAAACTAACGAAATATACTCTCTTAATTCTATCAACATATTAGGAATCCACATAGTCTCTAACTTGTCTTGGAGGAATCACATAATCCAAATTCTTAAATCTTCATCAAAAAAATTGGGGGTTTTGTTTCGTTTTCGTAATAACTTTTCCTCTTTACAGTTACTAAAAATCTATAAAGGTCTTATCCGTCCCTGCTTAGAATACTGCTCACACATCTGGGGTGCTTCTTCTTATACTTATCTCCATGATAGGGTTGAATCTAAGGAAATCAGACTCATTAATGATCCTTCTCTTACTCCTAATCTGGATTCTCTCTCTCTTTGCCGTACGGTATCTTCCCTTTCTCTTTTCTATCGCTACTACTTCCATCGCTGCTCTGATGACTTGGCGAGTTGCATCCCTCCCACACTGCCGAGGCAGCGTAACACTTGCCATGCTGCCTCATCTCTCAGGTACTGTGTGGAGATTTGTAGCTCGCGGATTGGTCAGCGCAGCGACTGCTTCTTCCCATCTACCTCCAGACTTTGGAACTCTCTTCCTCCTTCTGTCTTTCCTAATTCTTATGACGTAGCATCCTTCAAAAAGCGGATCTATCGTTATCTCAGGGCCTAGTCCTCCATATCTCTGGGTCCTCTGTACTTTGACTGTTTTTTTTTTGTGTGTGTCGTTTTCTTTTGTGTGACTTCAGTTCATATCTGCCTTGTTCTTAACCTTTTTCTTTTCCTCCGTTTTGGTGTTTTCTTGTGCCCAGGCCTTTATTGACTAGGGCAGTTTTTGCCCGTCCCGTTGTCACACTCATAACAAAAAGAGTCATATTCTGCAAAATGCAATGAGTAAGATTTCTTTTTAGTAAGAAATGAATACACAGTTACAAGTTAATTAAATAACTAATAAAACATCTACTACAGCCTCTGGTGACTCTGAGCAATACACTCTGTCACAAAGTCCCTTTCTAGAGAAGATTAAATTAACAAAATTCTACCATAGAAGGTGATAAAAGAACAGAGGAACTAATGGTGACTTCAGTGTTATTATGAGAGATGAAAGATCCTTTTAAGGGAAAAGAACAAATGAACAACAGCAAAAAATGGGATCCACCACTGGAACATATCATACTATCAAAAAAGTAAACACATTCTGATAAAAAAAAAAGCATAAAGCAATATGCAAAAAATAAAAGGAATGACATCAAATTCCAATTTCAAGAAAATTAAAATCACAATCATATATAAAACAAAAATACAATATACGTAAAAGGAAAATTTTGAACATAGTCGTCCTTAACAGAGGTGACTGGATTTAAAACAGCTTCACTTATTCAACACTAAACTAAAGGTTCCTGCCATGTTCTGGATTTCAGGGTCCCACAAAAGGGGAATATGAACTACAATCAAGGAAATATTCTTTTTATTTGCCTTCCATAAGGAACGTTAATAGATATGGATACGTTCCACAAGGGTGTATAAACATGCTATACTATAGGAAACAAAGCAAAACCCATATTACAAGTTCATGACCAAACTGAAATATGCATGCAAGCTAAAATGAACAAGTACAGTATTAAAGATTGAAACGATAAACATAAAAATAAACAACACATCAGAGTAGTATTCTTTACATACTAGTAAAGCTGAGGCTAACAGCAATAACTTTTTCATTTGAGGGTGACGACCGTCGACTAAATAGATTAGCAAGGTCATTGTCCTTTCAATCAACATGTTGGGCAGTGACTTTGAAAAGAATCAAGTAAAGTGCCCACCTTTTCAGCCAAGGATTCAACTTGTCTGCAGTCTATAAATACAGGAGAGGATGATGGTCTGTTCTCAGTGTAAAATGTCGGCCATACAGATGGACTTCAAATTTGTTTATGGCCCAAAATGCAGCCAGAGCTTCCTTCTCTACAGGGGAGTAATTCCTCTCAACAGGGCAAAGACTGCGGTTTGCATATCGCACTGGAACTACTTCTACTAGGTTGTCCGACCAGCCTTGCGAGGCAAGGCACCACGGCCTTCATCTTAGGCGTCGGTCTGCAAGATGAAGGGAAAATCGGAGCTTACCAGTTGCAATACTGGCTCACCCACCAATGCTTCTCGGAGCTTGAAAAATGCTCTATCTGCCTCGTCTGTCCATTGAACAGGAGAGGTTTTACCTCGCTTTGAGGTCATTTGCTGCAAAAGGGCAACGATAGTATTTAAATATAGAATGAACTGTTGTAGTAGTCAACACTACCCAGAAATGATCACAGTTGAGTGTCAGTAGCAGGTTTCTCTATATCCTTTATAGCTTGCACCTTGTCCTGTAAAGGAAACATAATTCCAACTCCTACCAAGTGGCCGAGATACTGCAATTGTGTGAATCCTATCTCGCATTTGGAAGGCTTTAACTTAAGTTCATGCAGTTTCATATGGGCTAGAACTCTGCAAAGAGTCTCGAGGTGCAATGACCAATCCTGAGAATGCACCAGGATGTCATCTATACAGCGAAATATTGTCGATGTTTTTCAGTACTATCCTCATGAGCTGGCTGAAGTAGCCAGGGGCATTCACCATACCAAAAGGCATGACCCTGAACTGGTACAAATCACATCTTGTAGAAACGGCTGTTAGAGGCTTGGTAGTCCAATTTGGACAGGTAACCTGCTTGGAAGAGTAATGATAAAATATGCAGCATTGGCATTGAACTCACCATCAAAGATGGTACAAGAGTTAAGCTTACGATATTTGAAGCAGAACCTGTGACAGCCATCTTGCTTACGCACTGCCAGTAATGGCAAACACCAAGGCGAAATGCTCTTTTCAACTATTCTGAGACGGACCCAAGTGTCAAGATCTTCCTTCAGCTGTACGGACACCTGGTAGGGAAGGCCATAGGAATGCCAAAATGGCTCTGGGTCAGTCAATCTGACATGATGCTCAAGGGTAGTGGAAGTGCCTGGGAGGTCATTGAAGATGTTCTCATAGTCCTCTAACATCTTGTTCAGCAGTTCCTGTTGACACGAGTCTGAAGTTAATACTGCCATTACTTACTTTTTTCTTTCAGTGTGTGGGAATGGTATTATCAAAAGTTAAGGTTACGTCTTCAATTGCAAGGGAAAAGTACTCTAATATAGGAGGTAAGGGATGGCTATAATGGAGAACCTGACCCGCTGCTACCTTGGAGGTAATGGTGCTGCTGAGGGCACCTCTAGGGGTTACTGAGAGTGCCAGAGCATGAACCCTGTGGGCCTCCAGGTATTTGTGATACAGCCTCAGCTGGTTAATGTGGTATCTCCGGTTATTGCCATCAACATTTAACACGTATTTTTCAGGGGTCACACAGTGTACCACAGTGCACAGTCCTTTCTAGGGTAGCATTAACTTGTTAGTATATGTTGGAAAAAGAAACAGTGCTCGATCTACGGCTATCAGGGCAAGACACTGGACACGAGTTTCAAGGAGGAGCTTGGCAGTCTGTTGGTGACCCTTAATGGCTAATAGTGAAGCCTTCCGGGCCTTTTTTAGATGGAACTAAAACTTCAAAATATGCTCATGGACGTCCCTATTGTCGTCCTCGAAGGTAGGCGAGTCCCAACATTCTGCCAAGTATCTCATTAGGCCTCTAACATTATGACCATAAATCAGCTTGAAAAGCAAGTATCTGGTAGTGTCATGGGCATGTCTCTGAAGGAGAAATTGCAGTGGGGATGTACTTGTTCCACTGCCATTATAGCATTCACATGCTTCATATGACTGGGCATGATAGACACTCGTACAAATGTGCTTCATTTCTAAGAGGTTACAGAAAGCCTCAAAGTGCCTACTTGTAAACTGAATTCCACTGTCAGAGGTGCTCTGCTCAGGGAAGCCGACCCTGGAGCAGATTTCAAATAGGGCATGAGCGACTGTTTCAGTCGTGATAGAAGATAGCGGCAATGAAACCGGGTACCTTGTTGCCAGGTCGGGGTATACAATGAGGAACTGTTTCTCTGTGGAAGAAGCAGGGTTAATAGGACCTAAAATGTCAATAGCGACCTTGGAAAATGACTCCGTTGAGAGCTTAGTTATGCCCATGGGGGCTTTTGGCACTGGTGCTGTAGAGGTGGATTGACAGACAAGGCAGGAGCCCATGTATCTGTCTACCTCAGCATACATATTTGACCATGCAAAAGCCTTCTTAAGGACGGGTCGAGTTTTTGCTTTGCCTCTGTGTCTGCTCAGAAGTAAATGGTGTGCCACATTCATAGCCTGGCGGCTTAATGAAGCGGGCACCACCAACTATTCAAAGGTGTGGCCGTCTTTAGTCACATGCCGATGAAGGACTCCATCTTCAAAGTCATAAGTGATATGGCCTCCTCCTCACACTGTAAAGATTCTTCCCTCTGCGGCCTGTTGCATCCAGCTTTTGAGGCTGGGGCAGTCCTGTTGAAGTTGGCAAAGTCTGGACGGGACTTCAGTGGCTCTAAAGGGGCATCATTTGTAATAGGAGGGGAAAACTCTCAGCATTCAACATTACGGGTACTAACAGCGGCAGAGTCAAAAGAGTCAGTCGAGGAACTGTTCAAATAATGGCATCAGAGCCAGTAGTTGCTGCTGAAATGGTTTGTTGTGACTTTGCCTGAGGAATGTTCCACTGAAATATGTCCTCATGGTAGAGATCTACCTGTTGGCCTTGTTTCTATGGCATGGGTGGAGTGAGTGGCCAGACAGTTATGCTGGCCACCATTGTGAGAGGGAGTGTGGTGGCTCTTAAAGTTCGGCTGAAATCCCTGTGAAGGTGGAGTAGGGTAATTGCCCTTGCCTCTGAACTGCTGAGGCCTAGGTCTTACCTAGTCGTCCTTCTAGAGTGTGGGTGCATGGCCATAATATGGCTTAGGAGTGTGAGGAGCATGAGCTGGATGAATGAAGTTCTGAGAAGAGCCCTTGTACTTCCCATTCCTGCAATCTCCTTTCCAGTGAGAATCATGGCCTCCTGTGAAGGAGATGACACTTTGAAGACTAGCCTTGGGATTGACCCTTCTTGCCCTCATAATGTCACAGAGAAGCACTCCAGGCTGGTTGTGCTGGAGGTACTCGTCAACAGCGGCTAAACTTTTCTTGAAGTCAATCTCATCCTTAAGCTGGGTCCTTACATACACAAGAATGTCCGTAGGGTAGGGAGGTCATTGGTTACTGAATCATGCATCAAAAACTGATGCCACTTTTCTTGAGGACACTTTGTAACTCGTAACCAATCATCAAATAGGCAAGCATTGCAGCTACCAAAGGCACTACTGTTCTCCTCCTTCAAAGGGAAGGCTGAGAAAAACTAGCACGACACTCAGCTGGTGAAAAGTTCTGTAAGGTAATGTGTGTTCTTGTAGTCCATCATTTGCATGTGGTCAAGTTCATTGACCAGGACAAGCAGACGGTGTGGCATGGAGACAAATAGCCAAGAGTGGATGTAAATATCAAGCAGTTGCTTGCCATCGTCCTCGTATTTCTATATTGGGAGGCATTTCCCGAGGATGGTCCCTATTTTCAAGTGAAGTACCACTGTCCAGGGTTCCCAGTCGAAGTCGAGCGAGCGCAAGCTCATGTTCTCGTTGTGCTTGTGACTACGTCCAGTCATGCTCGAGTTGGGCTTGTGCCAGATCATGCTCACATTTCATTTGTGCCTGCTCCTGCTTGCGTGCTTTCCTCTCCAGCTCAGCTCGGCATTTAGCCATCTTGTTATTAGTCCACTCGAGGAGTATCGGTCCAGGGGAATTGCCATATTTTTCACCCATAGCAATCATCTAGTTCATGTAACTCTCCTCATCGAATGTTTCGATGGTTTCCTATGACTGCTTGATTTCCATGGCGAGTTCCAAATCATTCAACAATGAAGTGCCAAAACAATTCAACCACAAAAAACAAAATTCTACAATGTAAACAAAAAATTGAAAGAACCACACAACACCAAGAAGAGGGAAAAAATTCAACATTACAGTTCAAACTTTAACTTAACGGTGATCCCAAAACCTCACCGTGACAGTGACTCAAAATACAATCAAGCGCAACAGCAGCAAAATGTTGCAAAATAGTGCATGAAACTCTGGTAATACAGGATGACAGTTGTGCCAGTTTAACAGCTATATTCGGCAGTACCTGCAGTTATGGTGCAAATGAAGGGAATCAGCAACAATGAATTTTACAGGCAAGCACCTGGTGCAAGAGAATATAAACAAGTTGTGCCTGCACATGAGCCCGTATATGGCAGTTCTCGCAAGCAAAATGTCGTAAGTAAAATGGAGTGTTCCCAAAAGGGCACAGATCCAATACAAATACACCAAAGATAAGCTAACAGCTTACAACGCAGACAAATTGCACATGCATCTACTAATAATGGGAAAATTTACTTTTGAGTGACATCTCAGACACCTGAAGGGCTTAGCCTAGGCTCAACAAACAACGCTATATGAGCAGTCAATGCTTGAATATAAAACTCAATTATAGGCAGTAAAGTAAGAAATGTACTTAATGTACTTACTCCCGATTCCTAAATCCCAAAGTAATATAAACAATTTCAAACAAATATCACTCTTTAATGGATATATAAAACACTAATGCTTTAAACTCAGTCTTATCACTCAAATAGATGATATATTACATAACACGTGTTTTTGTTATGCAAAATTTCTTAATTCTATTACCACATAATCTCAGGCTGATTTCCTGAAATTTTGTTTACCACATAGTAAACAAGGAAAATATTAGTTACAGTAATTAAAGTTGAGAAAAAAATTCTGAGTAGCAAAAAATTGGCGAAAAATAGGCGAAGTAAATGATATGATGATAGGGGTTCCAAACACTTCGAAGAAGTAGTTGAAGGTGAATCTGTATGAATGAAACCTTTAATTCTTGGTCATGGAAACACTATCTTTCGAGAGCATGCATAACATTGTGAAGAAAAGGAGTGTTGAAATCTGTACAGATATATTCAAACATCTTTACCTTTTATTTACCTTAAGATGCAGTAATAATATGGGATATAAATGAGAACTGGTAGAACTTCAGGTTTTGTTTTCTTGGGCATTTCTCAACAACTACAAAATCAAAACATTGGGGACTACAAGCCTATATGCAAAAGTGTAAATTCACAAATCTGATTATACACTACACTAAAACAAAAAATCTTTATGAATTAAAACATTGTTATTTTTCTTTTACCTTATTCAGAATAATAAATACATTGTAAACATATGTAGAAAATAATACATAAAATATTCTAGGCTTCAATGTTGCCTTCTGCAGCTAGGCCTATGAATATACACTGAGAATTAAAGCAAAATTTTTCCTTTTCAGCATACTTGACAATATTAAAGTAAATGAAGCTTTGGTTAATAAATTCAACACGCCTCCTTAATCAAAGATGCATTTCATTTAGGTACCTCTGATTGTTTGAAAGAATTTCATTTGCTGTGAAGATACAGGTTTAGTAAAATTATGAGCAACATTATCACAACTCTGAACATAGAAAATTTTGATATTTCCCTTCGAAATTTCATCACTATATAGTGGTACCTGATATCGATATGTGTGGATCTTTGATGAAACACTGGATTCTTGATAGTAAAATAGCTGCTTGATAATCTACTCCAATATGACATTCAACATTCAAACATAAAATATCATAAATCAATTGTTTCAGAACCTTAACTTCTTGCACAGTGTGAATTAGGGTTATATACTCAGCCTCACAAAAGACTCATCAGTTTTATCAAATCTTAAACTTGTGACAGAGTGTTTCGCTCAGAGTCATTAGAGGCTTATTTTTTTTTATGTTCTCCCTTGATGGTGAGTCGACCTTCCCTTTTTGGCCTGCAGGTGGGGTAAAATTTGTTGGTTGAAGATGTTATTTGCACTTGAGGACGACTGGACTTTCCTATTTTGGCGTGGAGGTGGGGTAAGATTCGTTTATTGTTGGTGGTGTTTGCTCTTGAGGGCGACTGGACTTTTCTATTTTGGCCCGCAGGTGAGGTTGTGCAAAACTGTAAAGATAGTAGAAAACATAAGTGTTCAGTTGAGGATTATTAGTTTACATCAAACAATTATTCTTTTTAATGAATTCCTGTTTTGGTGGTGAAAGAGACTTATTACATAGCTATCTTGGTGGAGGGTATTGACTGATGATATTCAGTAGACTGTTCATGTAGTTGTTTGAGGCTAGTCTGATTATGGAGCTAGCAACATGAAGGGCATTTGGACCTTCGCTGGATGTTGCAGGGGCACCAGTTTTCCGTCAAATTTCTGAAAAGGAATCGCATTCGAGAATGTAGTGGAGCAGTGGATGTGGTGAGGCTACTTGGCAGAAGGTGCATTCCCTGATGATAGCATCCACTAATCGCCAGGTGCACTTGTACCCAAGTCTCAGATTGTACACATTGACAGCCGTGCTTTGCCAAAGGGCCTTAGGCAGGGTGATTCGCTGAAGCTCGGTGGTGCCTTTGTACCACCAGGTGGAGGGGGAGCCCATGTCAGTGCACAGGTTGTGTTTAGCTATTAAGACGTTAAGGAATGACTTGGTGGCTTTGGTTTTTATCTGTTGAATCCCAGGAGGCAGAGATATTTGGATTTCTGCTCTAAGAGTGGCTTGTTTGGTGGTTTGATCGGCTTCCTCATTTCCCTTGATGCCAACGTGGATGGGAATCCAGGCAAGAGTGATGGCTTTTCCAAGGCTGCTTGTTCTGTGGTAGTGGCTGAAAATGGTGGTGATGATGCATTATGCTTATTTCCAATTTATATTCCAGTATATCATTAATTTTAAATATATCTTGTTTAATATACTTGTACATGTAGAAAGCATGATCACCTTATAAAAATCTCGCTCATTTCTCTGTTTTCTGCTTTTTCTATTTTCTTATGTATGATGCAGTAATCCTACGAGTCTGTTGGGTACGTTGTTTATGCAATTTTCTTTTTAAAGAATTATTTTTGCTGATAGATTTTGTTATACTATTAAAATTGCTCTTGCTGATAATTTTGTTATAAAATTGACCCTGCTGATATGTCATTGGCCTGTCTAGATACTTTTCAATAGCTTCTTCACTATTTGAATATTTAAAATTCCTTTTCAAGCAAGGCAAAGAACACTCTGCAGAGATTTTCACTGATAGCATATTTTGCTCGTAAATATTTCTCGTTTCATTAGTTTGCTTCTGCTTGTTGCACCTAAAACACTGTCTCTCAGTTGCATCTCTGCGATAACTGCCTGTTATGGACCACCACTAAAGTAGGCCCTCGAATTTTATATGAAGAGTTACTACTTTGAATATTCACCCTACAGGCTTGTTGGGGGAATGGGGAGTTGTTATTAAGATTCTGTTTTACTAAGGAGACTCAAAGTACTGAGCTCGTTTAAGAGCTCACAAACAGACAGGACAGATATTTGCACTTGAACACCCCACCCGTATACCACTACTCGGTTAAATGAAACTCAGAATTCAACTTTCTCTTAATTTTGGAAATGCAATGACATTAAAATAATTGAATTAAATTTTTTAAATTAAGTTTTATGAAATGCTGCCTCGAATCCCGGAGGTGGTGAGCACGATTTCGTTTCCCGGCACCACAGATGTATGCCAAGACTTTGGCCTCAACTCGACGATTACCTCTGTCACACAGGCAGAGTAGAATAGAGGACACTGCAATTGCAGAAACAGAAACAACACACTGTTAATAATGGGAAACTGAAAGCATGAGCACACATATAATGAGTTTCCAATATTATTCCACAGAATGAAAATATCATGGTTAGTCACAGCTAACTAGAAATATTTATGCTACCATAATAGCATACAAAACCATTAATTCTTTGTTAGTATTAAAGGAAAACAATTTATTCACATTAAATGAAGAATAAGCAAGACAAATACAGTACTGTATGTATTCCTTAAATTGTGGGCAACAACAAAAGTTGCAATGCTTATTACTGATTTGCAATTAATATGGTTAAGCACTCTATTTACGATAAAGGAAGAATCTTCGAGATAAATACAGTATTCATTCACTTATAGTTATCAAGAACTGTTTGCAATGAAGAAGGGGGGGCAAAACCACCTTTTGAAGTATTTGCAACTTATAACTCAAAACACTTTATCCCCAACATATGAAGTATCAGCAAGATAAATACAGTATACAGTCATTAAACTGTGGTTAACAGGAAATATTTGCAAAGCCAACAGGGTAAAATTACTTATATTTAGTTAAATGATTAATTATTTGCAATTTATATAGCAAATAGCTTTATTCACGAGTTTTTGACGTAAAACACTTTATTTACGATGATAGAAAGGGGTGAAATGAAATTAGAATTTGTTAGGAGAAGGGATTGATTTTTACGGGCTCATAACCAGTCTTCAGAGGATGAGATTTTCGTTTATCACATTCAATGAAAAGAAACTTCTTAGCAATGTATATCAGCTGTAATTTCCAGGTTAAGGAATTAACTTTGGCAAGTGAGATTCCAGTTAGGAAATCTACAAAATTTCGTTTGTATGGGAATGGAATCTCAGAATAAATTCGTAGGATTTAGCCAGTAACGA
Organism: Halocaridina rubra; assembly: GCA_037179515.1. Taxonomy (NCBI): domain Eukaryota; kingdom Metazoa; phylum Arthropoda; class Malacostraca; order Decapoda; family Atyidae; genus Halocaridina; species Halocaridina rubra. Next base: position 76,419 of record JAXCGZ010000077.1, on the reverse strand, counting down.
ATGTAACTAATTCTCGAAAAACCAATTTGATTGACCCACGAGCTTTACCATACACTATCCCTCACCTTGTCTGTGCCACGTAAATACGGTTTGAAATAAACTTGACTGCTGAGGCGAGATGCTGCCTCTGGGATGTTTGGCCGTCAAATAATGACGCTCCAATGTCGCTCCTAGTGACGTCATCTGTAGAATATACTTCTAGAGCAGTAACTGGCTCTTATATCATTTAAGGACTACTTTAGTGGTGGTCCCTGGCAGGCAATTATAGCAGAAATGCAAGGGAGAGAAAGTATTTTAGGTGCAACAAGTGGAAGCAAATAAAATAAAACGAGAATAATAATGGAAAGTCAGGTTACTGGTAAACAATCTCTAGAACATTCTTTGCATTGAAGGAGACAGAATTTAAGTACTCAAATAATAAAGAAGCTACTGATATATATCTGGACAGGCTAATGAAATAACAGCAAGGTCAAATTTATAACAAAATTATCAGCAAGAGCTATTTTATCATAAGAAAATTGTAAAGAAAACGTATCTGATAGGTTCACTGAAAAGGTGAAAAGGTAGGAGCAGCCTTTATATCAGGACTCTGCTTCTACACGTACAAGAATAGTAAAATAGGTATATTTAAAATTAGCTATAAGCTAAAATATAAAGTGCAAATAATCATAATCTGCAAAAGTCAAGAGATAGGAATTATATTTTTAGTTAGAAAAATGACAGTTAAGTTACTAAATTAACTAATAAGGCATCTAACAGCCTCTGGTGACTTTGAGCGAAACACTCTGTCACAAGACTGGCCGAATGATAATGTCATCAAGAGGAATGGTTGATCTCTCTTAATAGGCAGCCAAACATCCCAGAGGCAAGATCTTGCCTCAGCATTCATGCTTACTTCAAACTTTATTATGTGTCATCTTCACAGGAATTTATCTGCCACAAACAAGGTGAGAGAGTGCATGATAAGTCTCGTTGGTCAAGCAAATTGGGAATTCGAGAAACTGGTTAAATTCGTTACTGATCAAATCCTAAGTATTTTTTCTCAGTTCCATTCCCATTCAAAATGCACTTTTGTAGACTACCAAATTGGAATCTCATTTGCCAAAATTAATTCCTTGACCTAGAAATTACTGCAGATATACATTGATAAGAAATATCTTTCATTGTGAGTGTCCAAGTAAAATATCGCCGTAAGAAGATTGCTTATTACCACGTAATAATCTATCCCTTCTCCTAACTAATTCTAATTTCCTTTCACCCCTCTCAATCATCGTAAATAAAGTATTTTACGTCAAAACTCGTATATAAAGTGCTTTTTTTTTGCTGTAAACTGCAAATAATAACTTAAATAAAGTGTTTTATGCTATGAATTGCATATAATAAGTAATTTTACCCTGTTGGCATTGCAAACGTTTCTTGTTAACCACAATTTAAAGAATACATACTGTATTTGTCTCGCTGATTCTTCATTTATTGTGAATAAATTGTTTTACGCTTATGATGGCAAATGATTGATGATTTTGTATGCTCAGATAGCATTAATACTTCTGGTTAGTTGTGACTGTGGAGTGGAGAGGTTTTTAAGTTTCTGTTTTACTAAGAAGACTAAAAGTACTGGAGTTGGTTGAGAGCACACAAACAGACAAAAAAATCTAAATTTATGAAATACTGCCTCGAATCCCGGATGTGGTGAGCACGAATTCGCTTCCCGGCAGCACAGATGGGTGCCAAGACTTTAACCTCAACTTGACAGTCACCTCTGTCACTCAGGCAGAGAAATATAGAGGACACTGCAATTGCAGAAACAGAAATGACACACTCTTAATATTGGGAAAACCGAAGGTACGAACACACAAATAATGAGTTTCTAATGCTGTTCTACTGGATGAAAATATATTGGTCAGTCACTGCTAGCCAGAAATATTTACGCTACCGTAAGAACAAACAAAACCTTTAATTATTTGCCATCATTAGAGGAAAAAAATTATTCACAATAAATGAAGAGTAAGTGAGACAAATACAGTATATATTCCTTAATTGTGGGCAACCAATAAAATTTGGAATGATAATTGGGAAAAGTTGCTTATTAAGTATTTGCAATTTATATGGTAAAACACTTAATTTACAATAAAGGGAAAATCTACGAGATAAATACAGTATTCATTCAATCTTGATTTGCAAAATATATTTGCAATGCAAAAAGGGCAAAACCACCCTTTGAAGTATTTGCAACATATTACTCAAAACTCTTTATCCCCAATATATGAAGAATCAGCAAGATAAATACAGTATGTATTCATTAAATTGTGATTAACAAGAAACATTGGCAAAGCCAACAGTGTAAAATTACTTTTTAAATATATACGGTTTGTAGGATAAAACACTTTCGTTAAATGATTAATAATATGCAATTTATATAATAAATCACTTTATTTACGAGTTTTGACATAAAACACTTTATATACGATGATAGAAAGGGGTGAAATTGTTGTGTCTAAGATACCACTTTAACTAGTCTTCTTCTTCGTCTACATAATTTCCCACTTTTATGTGGGGTCGATGTTTTTGGCCAGTTTTCTCCATTTGTTTCTGTCCATACCTCATCACCCAACAAACCTTTAGACCTCAGATCGTCACTGATGCAATCCATCCACCTATGCTTTGGTCTCCCTCTCCTTCTACCCTGTATATCCATTTCCATCACCCTCCTCCCAACATACTGTTCATCCCTCCTAATGACATGACCATACCATCTTAGTCTACTTTCTTGTATCTTATCTGATATTTCTCTAACTTTTGAGGTACCTCTAATTACCTCGTTTCTGATCTTATCTTTTCTTGTCACCCCACACATCCATCTCAACATCCTAATCTCTGCCACATCCAGTTTTTTCTCTTGTGTCTTCTTTATTGCCCATGTCTCTGCTCCATACATCATCGCAGGTCTCACAACTGTCTTATGCACTTTACCCCTCAACTTAATCCATATTCTCCTGTCGCACAGCACCCCAGGCACTTTCTTCCAGTTCTTCCATCCCTCTTGTATTCGGTGGGCTATTTCTGACTCTAGGTCACCATCCTCTGCTACTGTTAATCCCAAATACTTGAACTTTTCAACTCTTTTCAACACCTTCCCCTGCAAATTGCCCTCCCCATCCTCATCATCTCTCAACCTCAAGTACCCTGTCTTCTTCCTGCTGATTTTCAGTCCTCTATCCTCTATCACTCTTCTCCACTCCTCAAGCTTTTCCTCCACTACCTCTCGTCTGTTGCTACACAGTACAATGTCATCTGCAAAGAACATACACCACGGAGACTGATCTCTAATACCCTGGGTTACTACATCCAAGACCAGATCAAATAGATATGGACTCAAAGCAGACCCTTGATGCAGACTAACATTTACTGAGACACTTTTTGTCAAGCTCACAATTCTCTTAAGATTTGCTTCTGCCCTCTCATACATATCTTGGATGATTCTTACATATTTCTCGGGGACTCCCTTTTCTCTAAGACACCTCCACACCTCTTGACGTGGTACTCGATCATATGCCTTTTCCAGGTCAATAAAGAACATATGCAGTCCTTTCTGTTTCTCTCGATGCTTTTCCATCATTTGTCTCAAGGTAAATATGGCATCCACTGTCCCTCTTCCAGGCATGAAGCCAAACTGTTCATCCCCAATTGTCGTTACCTCTCTGAGTCTCCTATCCATGATCTTCTCCCATATCTTCATAGTATGACTTAACAACTTTATACCTCTATAGTTTCCACACTCCTGAATGTCTCCCTTCCCTTTATAGATTGAGATGATTAAACTTCCTCTCCATTCCTCTGGCATCTTTTCCTGACTAAAGATCTTTTGCATTAAGTCCCACAAGATATCTATGACTTCCCCTCCAAGACTCTTCCATACCTCCACTGGTATCTTATCAGGTCCTGCTGCCTTTCCATTTTTAATTTTCCTTACTGCCCGCTCTACCTCTCTTCTAGTCACCGTTGTTGTAACTGCTTCATTTGGAAGTCCATCTTCAAATACAACTCTTGGGTTCTCTTCATTTAGTAATCCTTCAAAATAAGTTTCCCATCTGCTTTTTATTTCATCCTCTTCTGCTAGAACTACTCCATAGTTATCCTTTATTTGTCTTACTTGGGTGAAGTCCTTGGTTGCAGCATCTCGAGCCTTGGCAATTCGCCATATTTTCTTCTCTCCTTCTGGTGTTTCCAGCTCTTCATAGACTTCATTCAATTTCTCTGCCTTTGCTTTTGCTACTGCTATCATTGCCTCCTTCTTTGCCTGCTTGTACTCTTCTTTATCCTGCTCCAGACCTGATAAATCTGCCTTTTTCTTAGCTTCTTTCTTGTTCTTCACCCATTCTTGTACTTCCTCATTCCACCACCATGACTCTTTATCATTTGGGGGTTTCCTTCCTGATGACTTTCCAAGTACCCCCTCATCAACCCTCAAAATCACCTTACTCTTCTCTGTCCACTATTCTTGTACATCTTCATGCAACCTTATTGCTTCCAACACTCTCCCTTAAACATAGCTCTCAGCTCTGCATCTTTCAATTTCCACCACTTTATCTTTGGGTCCATCCTCGGCTTCTTACTTTTCCTACATTTCCTGAGCCTGCAATCAGTTACTACTAGTCTATGTTGCACTGCTACACTCTCCCCATTTATTACTTTACAGTTGCTAATCTCCTTCAGATGGCTCTCCTACACAACAATAAATCTATCTGGCTCTCCCTTTCACCACTACTGTATGTAATAAATCTGTTTTCCTTTTTCTCAAAGAATGTGTTGACCAATGCCAGATCAAATGCCACTGCAAAATCAATCACTCTCTCTTCCCCCTCATTTCTCTCGCCCACCCCCCAGCCCCCATGGACTCTACCTATCCAAGCCCTCCCAATTCCCAAGTGGCCATTTAGATCTCCTCTCAAAATTACTCTCTCCCTTATAGGAAATGTTCTAAGCTCCTGGTCCATCTCCTCCCAAAATGCATCCTTCACCTCCACTGTACAACCAGTTTGTGGGGCATAGGCACATACCACATTGACTACCGTTTCTCCCAGTCCCAGCTTTAAACTCATAATTCTGTCACTCTTTCTATTCATACCAAGTAAGCTTTCCTTCAGGTCTTTGGATAGTATAATTCCTACACTATTCCTCCCTTCCTCATTTGCTCCACTATGGAACAATTTGCAACCCTCACCCAGTTCCCTCACCTTATTTCCTTTCCACCTGGTCTCCTGCACACACAGCACTCCAATTCTCCTCCTCTCCATCAGGTCCACCATTTCTCGCCTCTTCCCAGTCATCGTCCCCACATTAAGAGTCCCCACCCGCAGCACCACTTCTGACACTCTCCCTCGAGCTTGCCTCTTTAACCCAGCCTGCCCATGACTGGGCACTTGCTGTGTTTCCGGAGGTGTCAGGCGAAGCCCCAATGCATCGCTTATGGGGAACGCCCTGGTATGGTGATTATTCTCGTTATCTGTACTGGCCATATTTTGGTGTTGGCAAAATTTTTATGGCCGGATGCCTTTCCTGATGCCAACCCTCCCCATCAACCCGGGCTTGGGACTGGCACCAAGTTGAGGCTGGCTTGCCCCCCTCAGTGGCTGGGTTATACCACTTTAATTAGTGATAAGTAAAATATATGCACTCAGAAAGTGCCTTTTTAGGTTTGACAACAACAAATAGTATGTTTTGATCCTTCATATAAGGGTTTCGATCCTTTTATTACATGTTTTAGTATTATCCAGTATTATTGATTGTTCTCATGTCAGTTATATATTTTGTTTAGTTTTAGAATTTATACTCTTCTGAATTACGAAATAAAAGCAGCTACAGTATAGTTGCATATACATATCCACCCCACATCATCTATATAATATTATCGACGAGAATGGGATATGCCCTACTACTCCATTTAGCAAGTCTAGAGGTACAGGAGGTGTATAAAACCCTCACACCCACAGGTAACACGCTTCAACAAACAATTGATTGCTGAAATGCCTATTTTGCTCCTAAAAGTAATTTTAGATATGAGAGATTTAGGTTTAGCCAATGCACCCATGATGCAAGTGAATCATCTGATGCTTTTGTTACCAAGTTGAAAGAGTTAGCTTCTACTTGTGAGTTTCATAACAAGGAGGATGTCATAATAGATCAGGTTGTAGCCAAATGTAATTCAGATGCCTTAGAAAAAAATTGCTTCTTGAGAAAACTCAAATATTAGATAAGGTTTTAGGCACAGCTAAGATTCTGGAAGCAGCATATTCTCAAGCTTTAGCCATTGAGGGTTCACAAAATAATTCTCAGGTTAATAAAGTGTCTTCCTTTTATGGTACGCGGTCATGGTAACAAGACAAAAAAAAGACAGCTCAAAGGAAATCAAAGGGCAAACAATCCACATATACAAAACCATGTTTCACTTGTGGTAAGGCAGGTCATTATCCTAGTGACATGACAAAGTGTCCAGCAACTGACAAGAAATATAACAGTTGTGGACACTGTTGGGAGTTGGGATTGTGGAGTGTTGTTAAGATTCTGTTTTACTAAGGAGACTCAAAGTACCGAGCTCGGTTAAGAGCTCACAAACAGACAGGACAGATATTTGTACTTGAACACCCCATTCATTTTGCCATGGCTCGGTTAAATGAAACTCAGAATTCAACTTCCTCTTAATTTTGGAAATGCAATGACATTAAAAGAATTGAATTAAATTTCTCAAATTAAATTTTATGAAATGCTGCCTTGAATCCCGGAGGTGGTGAGCACGATTTCGTTTCACGGCACAACGGACGTATGCCAAGACTTTGGCCTCAACTCGGCGATTACCTCTATCACACAGGCAGAGTAGAATAGAGGACACTGCAATTGCAGAAACAGAAACAACACACTGTTAATAACGGGAAACTGAAAGCATGAACACACATATAATGAGTTTCCAATATTATTCTACTGGATGAAAATATATTGGTTAGTCACAGCTAACCAGAAATATTTATGCTACCATAATAGCATACAAAACCATTACTTCTTTACTGGTTTTAAAGGAAAACAATTTATTCACAATAAATGAAGAATAAGCAAGACAAATACAGTACTGTATGTATTCCTTAAATTGTGGGCAACCACAAAAGTTGCAATGCTTATTACTGATTTACAATTAATATGGTAAACACTCTATTTAGGATAAAGGAAGAATCTATGAGATAAATACAGTATTCATTCACTTTTGGTTATCAAGAACTTTGCAATGAAAAAAGGGTGCAAAACCACCTTTTGAGGTATTTGCAACTTATAACTCGAAACACTTTATCCCCAACATATGAAGAATTAGCAAGATATATACAGTATGCATTCATTAAGTTGTGGTTAACAGGAAATATTTGCAAAGCCAACAGGGTAAAATTACCTTTTAATTATTTGCAGTTTATAGCAAAAAACACTTTAGCTAAATGATTAATTATTTGCAATTTATATAGCAAATAGCTTCATTCACGAGTTTTTGATGTAAAACACTTTATTTACGATGATAGAAAGAGGTGAAATGAAATTAGAATTTATTAGGAAAAGAGAGAGATTTTTATGGGCTCATAACCAGTCTTCAGAGGATGAAATTTTCGTTTATCACATTCAATGAAAAGAAACTTCTTAACGATGTATATCAGCTGTAATTTCTAGGTTAAAGAATTAACTTTGGCAAGTGAGATTCCAGTTTGGTAAACTACAAAATTTCGCTTGTATGGGAATGTTATCTGAGAATAAAATTCGTAAGATTTAGCCAGTAACGAATGTAACTAATTCTCAAAAAAACAATTTGCTTGACCCACGAGCTTTACCATACACTATCCCTCACTTTGTTGTGCCAGATGAATTCCTGTGAAGATGCCACGTAAATAAGGTTTGAAATAAACTTAGACTGCTCAGGCGAGATGTTGCCTCTTGGAAGTTTGGGCGCCATAAGAGGACGCCTCATTGTCCCTCCTGGTGAGTTCATCTGTAGGATACATTTCTAGAGCAGTAACTGGCTCTGATATCATTTAAGGACTATTTTAGTGGTGTCCCTGGCAGGCAATTATAGCAGAGATACAAGGGAGAGACAGTATTTTTAGGTGTAACAAGTGGAAGCAAATAAAATAAAACAAGAATAATAATGAAAAGTTAGGTTACTGGTAAACAATCTCCAGAACGTTCTTGGCTCGTAGGAGATGGAAAATAGGAGCAGCCTTTATATCGGGACTATACTTCTACACATACAAGAAGAGTAAATAAGGTATATTTAAAATTAGCTATAAGCTAAAATATAAATTGCAAATAATCATAATCTGCAAAAGTCAAGAAGTGGGAATTATTTCTTTAGTTAGGAAAATGACAGTTAAGTTACTAAATTACTTAATAAGGCATCTAGCAGCCTCTGATTACTTTGAGCGAAACACTCTGTCACAAAGGCCCTTTCTAGAGAATATTGATTTAGCAAAATTCTACTACAGAAGGCGAAAAAAGAACAGAGGAAGTTACGGTGACTTCAGTGTTATTATGAGGGATGAAATATCATTCTCATGGAAAAGAACAAATGAGCAATAAGAAAGGGATCCACAACTGGAACATATCATACTATTAGGAAAAGTGAACAAGTCTCATAATCAAAACATTAAATGACATGCAAAACATAAAAGAAATGTGATCAAATTCAAATTTCAAGAAAATTAAATCACAATTAGATATGCGTGAATATCAATATTTAAGTTTATGAATGCTTCACATGCAAGAAGGCAATAATACAATATACAAAAAAAAAACAGTATATGCAAATGAAAAATTTGAATCACGTCGTCATTGACATTGGCGACTGGATTTAAGACAGTTTCAGCTATTCAACACTAAACTAGAATGTTTCTTCCATGTTCTGGCTTTCAAAGTTCCACAAAGAGAAATATAAAACTACAATCAAAGAATTATTCTTCATCTTTTTCATCTTCCATTAGGAATAACGTTTGTATGCTAAAATAAACAAGTACAGTACAGTATTAAAAACATAAAATATAAACATAAAAAATAAACAGCACATTAGAGAAGTAATCTTTACCGACTAGTCAAATTTAGGCTAACCGCACCAGCTTCCTCATTTGAGGGTAACGACCGTCGACTTAGTAGATCAGCAAGGTCATTGTCCTTGCCATGAACATGTTGGGCAGTGAATTTGAAAAGATTCAGGTAAAGTGCCCACCTTTTCAGGCGAGGATTTAGCTTGTCTGCAGTCTGTAAATATAGGAGAGGTCGGTGGTCGGTTCTCAGTGTAAAATGTTGGCCATACAGATGGACTTCAAAATTCTTTATGGCCCAATATGCAGCTAGAGCTTCCTTCTCCACGGTGGAGTAATTTCGCTCTGCAGGGCGAAGCCTGCGGCTTGCATATCGCACTGGAGCTACTTCTGCTGAGTTGTCTGATCGGGCTTGCAAGAGCACGGCACCCAGGCCTTCGTCTGAGGCGTCGGTCTGCAAGATAAATGGAAAATCAGGGTTTACCAGTTGTAATACTGGCTCACCCGCCAATGCTTCTCAGAGCTTGAAAAATGCTCTCTCCGCTTCATCTGTCCATTGGAGAGGGGAGGTTTTACTTAGCTTCGAGGAGGTCATTTGCTGCAAAGGGGCAGCAATAGTATTAAAGTGTGGAATGAACCGTTGGTAGTAGCCGACACTACCCAGGAATGATCTCAGTTGAGTGACAGTAGCAGGTTTCTCCATATCCTTAATAGCTTGTACCCTGTCATGTAAAGGGGACATAACTCCTTCTCCAACCACGTGGCCGAGATACTGCAATTGTGTGAAATCAAGCTCACAATTGGAAGGCTTTAAATGAAGTCCATGCTGGTTCAGACGAGTGAGAACTCTGCGGAGAGTCTCGAGGTGCGATGACCAATCCTGAGAATGCACCAGGATGTCGTCTATATAGCATGAAACATTGTCGAGATCCTGTAGTACTATCCTCATGAGTCTGCTGAAGTGGACAGGAGCATATACCATACCAAAAGGCATGACCCTGAACTGGTATAGACCATATCTTGTGGAAAAAGCTGTAAGAGGCTTGGTAGTCTCGCTCAACGGGACTTGCCAAAATCCACTGGCCAGATCCAACTTGGACAGGTAATGAGCTTGAGAGAGCAACGAGAAAATATGCTCGGTGTCAACAATGGGCTCTCCATCAAAGATGGTACGGGAGTTAAGCTTACGACAGTCAAGGCAGAACCTGTGACTGCCATATCGCTTACACACTGCCAGTAACGGTGAACACCAAGGCGAAATGCTCTTTTCAACTATTCCAAGGCGAACCCAAGTGTCAAGATCTTCCTTCAGCCGTAAGGACAGCTGGTGGGGAAGACCATAGGAATGCCGAAATGGCTCTGGGTCAGTCAATCTGACATGATGCTCAAGGGTAGTGGTAATGCCTGGGAGGTCGTTGAAGACGTTCTCATAGTCCTCTAATAGCTTGTTCAGCTGTTCCCGTTGACTCGGTAGCAGTCTTTAGTTAATGACACAATTACTCACACTTTCCTTTCGGTGTGTGGGAATGGAAGGATCCTTACCATCATCAAAAGCTAAGCTTATGTCTTTAATTGCAAGGGAGGTGGCTGCGGCTAGAAGGGCTTCTTCAGAAAAACTCCAACTCCCTTAATTCTCTCTCCACTGCAAGGGTGGAGTATTCCAATATAGGAAGTAAGGGGTGGCTATAATGGAGCACCTGTGTTGCTGCAGCCTTGGAGGTTCTGTTGATGCTGGGGGCATCTATAGGGGTTGCTGGGAGTGCCAGCGCAGGATCCCTATGGGCCTCCGGGTCCTCACAATAAAGCTTCAGCTGGTTAATGTGCTATTTCCGGTTATTGCCATCAATATTTAGCACATAATTGTCAGGGGTCACCTGGTGTACCACAGTGTACAGACTTTTCTAGCATAGCATTAGCTTGCGGGTATCTGTTGGAAGAAGTAACAGAGCTCAATTTCCGGGTGTCAGGGCACGACGCCAGGCACGCTTGTCAAAGAGGAGCTTGGCAGTTTGCTGGTGACCCTTAATGGCTAATTGTGCAGTTTTCCAAGCCTTTTTGAGGTGAGACGAAAACTTCAAAATATACTCATGGACGTCCCTATCGTCATCTTCGATGGTAGGTGAATCCCAACATTCTGCCAATAATTCTACTGGGCTTCTGACCTTATGACCATAAATCACCTCGAAAGGCAAGTATCCAGTAGTGTCGTGGGGCGTGTCTCTGAAGGAGAAAAGTGCAGCAGGGACGTACTTGTCCAACTGCCTAGGTATATCTATCACTAGCTTGCGCAAACATCGCTTCAATGTCCCGTTACAGCGTTCACATGCTCCATTTGATTGGGCATGATAGACACTCGTACAAATGTGCTTCATTTCTAAAAGGTTACAGAAAGCCTTGAAGTGCCTACTTGTAAACTGACTTCCATTGTCAGAAGTGACCTGCTCAGGAAAGCCAACCCTGGAGCAGATTTCAAATAGGGCATGAGCGACTACTTCAGTTGTGATAGAAGACAGTGGCACTGCATCTGGGTACCTTGTTGCCAGGTCAACATATACCAGGAGGAACTGTTTCCCTGTGGACGAAGTTGGATTAATCGGACCTAATATGTCAATAGCGACCTTGGAAAATGGCTCCATTGAGAGATTAGTTATCCCCATGGAAACTTTCGGCACCAGTGCCGTTGAGGTGGATTGACAGACAGGGCAGGACCCTACATATCTGTCTACCTCGGCGTACATGTTTGGCCATGCAAAAGCCTTCTGAAGGACGTGCCGAGTTTTTGCTTTGCCTCTGTGTCCACTCAGAGGTAAATAGTGTCCCACATACATAGCCTGGCAGCGCAACGAAGCGGGCACCACCAACTGCTTAAAGGTGTGGCCATCTTTAGTCACATGCCTACGAAGTACTCCATCTTCAAGGGCGTAAGTGATCTGGCCTCCTCCTCTCACAGTGAAGGTCCTTCCCTCAGTGGCCTGCTGCATCCAGCATTTGAGGCTGGGGCAGTCTTGCTGCCATTTGGCAAAGTCTGGACGGGACTTCAATGGCTCTAGAGGTGCATCGTCTGGTAAAGGAGGGGGAAACTCTCCACGTTCCACATTACGTGTACTGACTGCAGCAGACTCAATGGAGTCAGTCGGAGAATCGTCCATATTCTTGGCATCGAGGCCAGGAGTTGCTGCTGAAATGGCTTCATGTGACTTCCCCCGAGGGAAGTTATAACGAGAAATGTCCCTATGGTAGAGGTCGGCATGGAAAGTAGGAACTAGGTTCAGTGCACGACCCATCAAGAAAGGGTACATAAGCCCAATCATTGCCACAGATGGGGCTTTTCCCTTGTAGTATTTGCAATCCAGGTTAATGACACAGCAGCGACGTATTTGGGGTGTTACTTCAGCAACCCGCACACAAATGACTTTGCCGGTATAATCTTCATCCCTGACGAATCTCTCGTCAACAAATATGCCATTGGCCCCTGTGTCGAGGGCTATCGCAACTTCCACACCATTTATAGTTCCTAGACATTTTGGGATCACCTGCGTATTACCCCATTCGGTGAGTTCCACATTGGCAAGTTTGTACGTAGGTTCCTAGGCGTTATCCCCAGTGGCCCTTTCTGGCCTTATTTCTACAGCATAGGCCATGTGTGTGGCCGGACGGCTTTGTGGGCCGCCGCTGTGTGAGGGAGCGTGGTGGCTCTTAGAGTTTTGCTGAAAACCCTGGGAAGGAGGAGCAGAGTAATGGCCTTTGCCTCTGAACTGCTGAGGCTTAGGTCTTATTGAGCTATCCTTCTTGAGTGTGGGTGCATTGCCGTAATAAGGCTTTGGAGTGTAAGGAGGATGTGCTGGACGATGTGAGTTCTGCGAGGGGCCCTTGTGCTTCCCGTTTCTATAATCTCCTTTCCGGTGAGAATCATGGCTTGCTGCGGGGGAGATACAACTCTGAGGACGAACCTTGGAATCGGCCCTTCTTGCCCTCATAACATCACAGAGACGAACTCCAGGCTGGTTGTGCTGGAGGTACTCGTCCACAGCAGCTAGACTTTTCTCGTAGTCGATCTCATCCTTAAGACGAGTCCTTACATATGCAACAACATCTGGAGGAGGTTCATTGGCAATTGCATCAAACATCAAGAACGCTTACAACTTCTCACGAGGACACTTTGCAACTCGTAACCAATCATTAAAGAGGCGAGCCTTGCATTTGCCAAAGGTACTACAGGTCTCCTCCTTCAATGGTAAAGCAGAAAGATACCTAGCATGACACTCAGCTGGTGAAAGGTTCTGTGAGTCCAGAAGTGTGCTTTTAACTTTCTCATAGTCCCTCAGTTGCATTTGGTCGAGTTCATTCACCAGGGTGAGCAGACGGGGTGGCATGGATGCTAACAGCCAACGACTCTTCTCAGCCTCTGTGCCTTCGTTAACTGCCGCAAGACTTTCGAAAGAGCGGATGTAAGTATCAAGCGGTTGCCTGCCATCGTCTTCGCATTTCGGTATTGGGGAGGGCTTCTCATGAGGCTGGTTTCCATTTCCAGTTGAAAGACCACTGTCTGGGAATCCCGCTTGAAGCCGAGCAAGCGCAAGCTCATGATCACGTTGTGCTTGTGCCTCCTCACGTTGTGCTTGTGCCTCATCAAGTTGTGCTTGTGCCTCATCACTTGCTCTCTTCTCCAGCTTATCTCAGCGTTCAACCATCTTCTCATGAGCCCATTCGAAGAGCTTCTACCCTGGGGAAAGACCGTATCTCTCACCCCTAGCAATCATCATGTCCAGGTAACGCTCCTCATTGAATGTTTTGATGGTTTCCATGTTTGTTTCCTGTGACTGCCTGGTTTCCATGGTGGTTTCCTAAATATTCAATAACGAAGTGCCAAAACAACCACAAAAAAAACAAATCTCTACAATACAGGAAAAAAAATGAAGGAACCACACAACACCAAGGAGGGAAAAAAATTCAACACCACAGTTCAAACTTAAAATTAAAAGTGATCTCGAAACCACACCATAAAAGTGACTCAAAATACAACCAAGTGCAACAGCAGCAAAATTTTGCAAAACAGTGCATGAAACACTGGTAATACAGAATGGCAGTCGTGCCTGCTTAACAGCAATATGTGGCAGTACCTGCAGTTATCGTGCAAATGAAAGGAATAAGAAACACAATCAAGTGCAACAGCAACAAAATGTTGCAAAACAGTGCATGAAACACAGGTAATACAGAATGGCAGTCGTGCCTGCTTAACAGCAATACGTGGCAATACCTGCAGTTATTGTGCAAATGAAAGGAATGAGCAACTACGAATTTTACCGACTAGCACCCAGTGCCAGAGAGTACAAACATGTACAGCATAGCGGTCGTGCCTGCGTATGAGCTCGTATATGGCAGTACCCACAAAAATGTCGTAAGTAAAATTCTGGAGTGTTGCCAAAAGGGCACGGATCCTATGCAAAATACACCAAAGATTACCTAACAGCTTACTAGGCAGCCAGATTACACATGTCTACTGGTAATGAGAAAATTTATTTTCAAGTGACAATTCAGACACATGAAGGGCTTAGCCTAGGCTCGATAAATGACACCAAAGTTTTTCTTCCCAATCTATGAGCAGTCAATGCTTGAATATAAAAGACAATAATAAACAAAAATACTTAATATGCTTTCTCCCAATTCCTAAATCCCAAGGAAATATAAACAATTCTTAACAAGTATCACCCTTTAACGGAAATATATAAAACATGAATGCTTTAAAACTCAATCTTATCACGCAAATAAATGAAATTTTAAATAACACGTCTCCTCGTCATGCAAAATTTCTTAAGTCTGTTACCACATAATCTCATGTAGATTTCCTGAAATTTTGTTTACCACATGGGAAACAAGAAAATATTAGTTACCATAATTAATATTGGAAATAAAAAAAATTCTGATCAGCAACGTCTCTAGCGCGAAAATTTTTGTGTGCAGCCTATGATTCATTCATTTCAATACTCGAGCTAATAGTAATCGGGTTTCATGTGCAATCTTAAAAAGCAAAATAAAAATAAATTTATAAAATCAGTCTGTCTGTTCGGGTCCCTGTTCAGGCGCCAATCTTGTTGGGGGTTGGGATTGTGGAGTGTTGTTAAGATTCTGTTTTACTAAGGGGACTCAAAGTACCGAGCTCGGTTAAGAGCTCACAAACAGACAGGACAGATATTTGTACTTGAACACCCCATTCATTTTGCCATGGCTCGGTTAAATGAAACTCAGAATTCAACTTTCTTTTAATTTTGGAAATGCAATGACATTAAAAGAATTGAATTAAATTTCTCAAATTAAATTTTATGAAATGCTTCCTCGAATCCCAGAGGTGGTGAGCACGATTTTGTTTCCTGGCACCACGGACGTATGCCAAGACTTTGGCCTCAACTCGACGATTACCTCTGTCACACAGGCAGAATAGAATAGAGGACACTGCAATTGCAGAAACAGAAACAACACACTGTTAATAATGGGAAACTGAAAGCATGAACACACATATAATGAGTTTCCAATATTATTCTACTGGATGAAAATATATTGGTTAGTCACAGCTAGCCAGAAATATTTATGCTACCATAATAGCATACAAAACCATTAATTCTTTACTGGTTTTAAAGGAAAACAATTTATTCACAATAAATGAAGAATAAGCAAGACAAATACAGTACTGTATGTATTCCTTAAATTGTGGGCAACCACAAAAGTTGCAATGCTTATTACTGATTAACAATTAATATGGTAAAACACTCTATTTAGGATAAAGGAAGAATCTACGAGATAAATACAGTATTCATTCACTTTTGGTTATCAAAAACTTTGCAATGATAAAAAGGGTGCAAAACCACCTTTTGAGGTATTTGCAACTTATAACTCAAAACACTTTATCCCCATCATATGAAGAATTAGCAAGATAAATACAGTATGCATTCCTTGTGGTCAACAGGAAATATTTGCAAAGCCAAAAGGGTAAAATTACCTTTTAATTATTTGCAGTTTATAGCATAAAACACTTTAGCTAAATGATTAATTACTTGCAATTTATATAGCAAATAGCTTTATTCATGAGATTTTGACGTAAAACACTTTATTTACGATGATTGAAAGAGGTGAAATGAAATTAGAATTTATTTGGAAAAGAGAGATTTTTACGGGCTCATAACCAGTCTTCAGAGGATGAGATTTTCGTTTATCAGCCTGGAAAGTAGGAACTAGGTTCAGTGCACGACCCATCAAGACAGGGTACATAAGCCCAATCATTGCCACAGCTGGGGCTTTTCCCTTGTAGTATTTGCAAGGTTAATGACACAGCAGCATCGTATTTGGGGTGTTCCTTCAGCGACCCGCATATGAATGACTTTGCTGGTAAAATCTTCATCTCTGACGAATCTCTCATCAACAAGTATGCCATTGGCCTCTGTGTTGAGGGCTATCTCAGCTTCCACACCATTTATGGTTTCTAGGCATTTTGGGATCATTTCCAGATCATCATGTTCGATGAATTCCACATTGGCAAGGTTGTGTGGTGGTGCCTCGGCGTTATCGTCATTGGCCCTTTCTGGCCCTGTTTCAACAACATGGGCCAAGTGCATGGCTGGATGGCTACACGGGCCGCCACTGTGTGATGGAGCGTGGTGGCTCTTAGAGTTTGGCTGTTAACCCTGGGAAGGTGGAGCAGAGTAATGGCCTTTTCCTCTGAACTGCTGAGGTTTAGGTCTTACTGGGTCATCCTTCTTGAGTGTGGGTGCATGGCCGTAATAAGACTTAGGAGTGTGAGGAGGATGAGCCAGACGATTGAAGTTCTGCGAGGGGCTCTTATGCTTCCCGTTCCTGTAATCTCTATTTCCGGATAAAGGACTACTGTCTGGGATTCCCGATCAAAGCCGAGCTAGCGCAAGCTCATGTTCACATTGTGCTTGTGCCTCATCACTTGCTCTCTTCTCCCGCTTATCTCGGCGTTCAACCATCTTCTCATGAGCCCATTTGAAGAGCTTCTGTCTTGGGGAAAAACCGCATCTCTCACCCATAGGAATCATCATGTCCAGGTAACACTCCTCATTGAATGTTTTGATGGTTTCCATGTTTATTTCCTGTGACTGCCTGTTTCCATGGAGGTTTCCTAAACAGTCAATAACGAAGTGCCAAAACAACAACAACAAAAAACAAATCTCTACAATTGTAGAAAAATAAATGAAAGAACAACACAATACCAAGGAGATAAACAAATTAAACACCACAGTTCAAACTTAAACGTAAAAGCGATCTCAAAACCTCACCATAAAAGTGACTCAAAATACAATCAAGTGCAACAGCAGCAAAATATTGCAAAACAGTGCATGAAACACTGGTAATACAGAATGGCAGCCGTGCCTGCTCAATAGCAATACGTGGCAGTACCTGCAGTTATGGTGCAAATGAAAGGAATGAGCAACAACGAATTTTACCGACTAGCACCCAGTGCCAAAAAGTACAACAAGTACAGTATAGTGGTCGTGCATGCGTATGAACGTGTATATGGCAGCACCCACAAATAAAATGTTGTAAGTCAAACAAACAAGTACAGCATAGCGGTCGTGCCTGCGTATGAGCGCGAATATGGCAGTACCCACAAATAAAATGTCGTAAGTAAAATTCTGGAGTGTTGCCAAAAGGACACGGATCCTATGCAAAATACACCAAAGATAGGCTAACGGCTTACTAGGCAGCCAGATTACACATGTCTACTGGTAATGAGAAAATTTATTTTTGAGTGACAACTCAGACACATGAAGGGCTTAGCCTAGGCTCGATAAATGACACCAAAGTTTTCTTCCCGATCTATGAGCAGTCAATGCTTGAATATAAAACACAATTATAAGCAAAATACTTAATATGCTTTCTCCCATTTCCTAATTTCCAAGGAAATATAAACAGTTCTTAACAAGTATCACCCATTAACAGATATTTAAAGCACAAATGCTTTAAACTCAATCTTATCACGCAAATAAATGAAATGTTAAATAACACGTTTTCTCATCATGCAAAATTTCTTAAGTCTGTTACCACATAATCTCATGTAGATTTTGTTTACCAGATGGGAAACAAGAAAATATTAGTTACCATAATTAATTTTGAAAATTAAAAAAAAAATTTTGATCCGCAACGTCTCTAGCAATAAAATTTTCGTGTGCAGCCTAAGACTCATTCATTTCAATAATCGAGCCAATGGTAATCGGGTTTCATGTGCAATGTTAAAAAGCAAAATAAAAATAAATTTATCAAAATCAGTCTGTCTGTTCGGGTCCCTGTTCGGGCGCCAATCTCATTGGGTTGAGATGGTAGAGTGAGGTTAAAACATTCTGTTTTACTAAGGGGACTCAAAGTACTGAGCTTGGTTAAGAGTCACAAACAGACAGGACAGATATTTGTACTTGAACACCCCATCTGTTATACCATTAGTCGGTTAAATGAAATTCAGAATTCAACTTTCTTTTAATTTTGGAAATGCAATGACATTAAAAGAATTGAATTAAATTTTCTAACTACCTTTTATGAAATGCTGCCTCGAATCCCGGAGGTAGTGAGCACGATTTCATTTCCCGGCTCCACGGACGTATGCCAAGACTTTGGCCTCAACTCGACGATTACCTCTGTCACACAGGCAGAGTAGAATAGAGGACACTGCAATTGCAGAAACAGAATCAACACACTGTTAATAATGGGAAACTGAAAGCATGAGCACACGTATAATGAGTTTCCAATGTTATTCTACTGTATGAAAATATATTGGTTAGTCACAGCTAACCAGAAATATTTATGTTATCATAAGAGCATACAATTTTATTAATTCTTTGCTAGTATTAAAGGAAAACAATTTATTCACAATAAATGAAGAATAAGCAAGACAAATACAGTACTGTATGTATTCCTTAAATTGTGGGCAACCACAAAAGTTGCAATGCTTATTAATGATTTGCAATTGATATGGTAAAACACTCTATTTATGATAAAGGAAGAATCTACGAGATAAATACAGTAGTCATTCACTTTTGGTTATCAAGAACTGTTTGCAATGAAAAAGGGGGGGGTGGCAAAACCACCTTTTGAAGTATTTGCAACTTATAACTCAAACCACTTTATCCCCAACATGTGAAAAATAAGCAATATAATACAGTATGCATTCTATAAATCGTGGTTAACAGGAAATATCTGCAAAGCCAACAGAGTAAAATTACCTTTTAATTATTTGCAGTTTATTGCATAAAATACTTTAGTTAAATGATTAATTATTTGCAATTTATATAGCAAATAGCTTTATTCACGAGTTTTTGACGTAAAACACTTTATTTACAATGATAGAAAGGGGTGAAATGAAATTAGAATTTGTTAGGAGACGGGATAGATTTTTACGGGCTCATAACCAATCTTCAGAGGATGAGATTTTCGTTTATCACATTCAATGAAAAGAAACCTCTTAGCAATGTATATCAGCTGTAATTTCCAGGTTAAAGAATTAACTTTGGCAAATTAGATTCCAGCTTGGTAATCTACAAAATTTCGTTTGTATGGGAATGGAATCTGAGAATAAAATTCGTAAGATTTAGCAAGTAACGAATGTAACTAATTCTCGAAAAACCAATTTGCTTGACCCACGAGCTTTACCATACACTATCCCTCACCTTGTTGTGCCAGATGGATTCTTGTGAAGATGCCACGTAAATAAGGTTTGAAATAAACTTAGACTGCTCAGGCGAGATGTTGCCTCTTGGAAGTTTGGGCGCCAAAAGAGGACGCCTCATTGTCCCTCCTGGTAAGTTCATCTGTAGGATACATTTCTAGAGCAGTAACTGGCTCTGATATCATTTAAGGACTATTTTAGTGGTGGTCCCTGGCAGGCAACTATAGCAGAGATGCAAGGGAGAGACAGTATTTTTAGGTGCAAAACGTGGAAGCAAATAAAATAAAACGAGAATAATAATGAAAAGTTAGGTTACTGATAAACAATCTCCAGAACGTTCTTGGCTCGTAGGAGACGGAAAATAGGAGCAGCCTTTATATCGGGACTATACTTCTACACGTACAAGAAGAGTAAATAAGGTATATTTAAAATTAGCTATAAGCTAAAATATAAATTGCTAAGAATCATAATCTGCAAAAGTCAAGAAGTGGGAATTATTTCTTTAGTTAGAAAAATGACAGTTAAGTTACTAAATTACTTAATAATGCATCTAACAGCCTCTGGTGACTTTGAGCGAAACACTCTGTCACAGACACAAGGGTCATTTCAGTAATATGTGTAGGCTCCGCAAAACAGAGAAACATCAATTATGCCTCAATCAAACCTGAGACACAACAGAATGGTCAGTCAGACGAGCCATGAGAGCAATAAGATAGTAGTAAACCAGAATTTGCTTTTTCAAATCAACTCTATAAGTAGCAAAGACAAGAGGTTAATGATTGCAGTAAACATAAACATTGTGCCAGTTGTCATGCAAGATGACACAGCAGCAGACGTCTTTGTGATGTCAGAACAGGTGGCGTGCAAAATACTTAATTTGTCCATAGAAGCTTGCAATAAAGTTCTGTAGGATTACAATGCACATAACATCAAGATAGTAGATGCAGCCAAGGTTAATGCTCATTATGATCAGCAGACAGCACAGGATCTGCCCCTCACCACTGTGAAAGGCCAAGGTCAGACATTAATGAGTTTAGATTGGTTGAAACATTTTCAGTTAATATGGTGGGAAATTTTGAAGGTTCTGAAGGTAGAACATAAAACTGTTACCTTGTGAGTGATGTGTTTTAAAAATTTAAGGAGATTATCACTGAAGTATGTGGCACAGTAAAAATCACAATGGCAACCTTAGTTGAACAGGAGATTAAAAGGTTAGAAGCAGCAGACACATAAAAGAGAGTAATGTAGTTAGACTGGGGAACCCCTTTAGTTCCAGTAGCCAAACAAGATGAAGATGTCTGGTTGTGTGGAGATAATAAGGTAACACTAAACCCACAGTTACAAATAGCCCAATACCCTCTACCCAGCCCTACAAACATGTTTGCAGGCCTTGGAGAATGTAAGGTCTTTTCAAAAATTTACCTAAAATATGCCTTTCAGCAGTTAGACACGGATAAGGAGTCACAACAATACTGTACACTAAATACTCAAATAGGGTTATTTCATCCCAAAAGACTATCATATGGAGTAGCCAGCAGTTCTGCAATATGGCAGCAAGCCATGGATAAAATATTCAGTGGATTGCCTGGAGTTATTTGTTTCGTTGATGACATATTATTAGCAGGAAAGGATGAGAGAGAGCATCATGAAAGTCTAGTAGCCGTATTGAAACTCATCCAAGAAAATGGAATAAAAATAAAAAAGAGCAAATATCATTTGAAAGTTTCAGTAATTTAATATTTAGGGTTCAACATAAATGACCAAGAGTATTCACAAGACATATGACAGTCAGGGCAGTACAGTCAGCAACAGTACCTGAAAATGCCAAGGAGCTACAGTCATTTTTAAGACTTGTGACATTTTACTGAAAGTTCATAATATACTTACCTACCCTAGCAGAACCACTATATTGACTGTTAAACAAAGACGTAGAATGGCATGGATTAGTGGCCTGTCAGCAGTCATTTGAGAAGATAAAAGCAGAAATAACTTCTCTAAAGTTCTAGACGCATTTCGAAATGGACTTGCCAGTAAAACTAGTGTGTTACGCCTCACTGGTCGGCTTAGGTGCAATTTTAGCTCATGTAATGCCCAACTGCACAGAAAGGCCAATTGCTTATGCATCTAGATTGTTAAATAAGGCAGAATGAGACTATTCACAAATTGAAAAGGAGGGCCTTGCACTAGAATATGCTGTAAAGAAATTCCACAGATAATTATACGGCAGGAAGGAATTTAAGTTAGTCACTGACTACAAACATTATTAGAAATTTTAGGTCTAAAAGCAGGTTTACCTACTCTAGTCGCTGCATGACTACAAAGGTGGGCTACTATTTTGGCAGCTTATAATTATACATTAGAGTACAAGTCTACTACCAAGATAGGATATGCAGACGCACCATCTCGCTTACCCGTAGACGAACCTTCTACAGATCATGATGTCAGTATTTTGTTGTTAGACAGGCTCAATTTACCTATCACAGATAAACATATAGCTAAAAGCACAAAACATGAACCAATATTGTCCATGTTACTTCAGTTAATATACTGGTCGAGGTTCAACAATAACTATGTAAGAATGTAAACCATATGTGGCACATGGTCTGAACTTAGTACGGAACAGGATTGCATATTACGTGGGGCCAGAGTTGTAGTTCCTAAGCAGCTTAGGAAACAGGTACTCACCGATCTACATGAGGATCACCAGAGCATTGTAAGATCTAAAGCAATAGCTAGAAGTTGCATGTGGTGGCCATTGAATTGTCTGTTTGGAAATGTACGACTTATTCCATCAATCAAAATAATATCAAACCTGGATGTTTGCACCCCTGGGAATATCCTAGACATGCTTGACAATGGCTACACATTGATTTTGCTGCCACATTTCTTGGATATTCTTACTTAATTGTTGTCGATGCTTACACTAAATGGTCAAAGATCATTCCAATGCAGTCAACTACATCACTTTGCATTACAAAGCACAAATACCGCTTTTTGCAAACCATGGTCTGCCAGAGCGCATAGTATCTGATAATAGTCTTCAGTTTTCTTCTCAGGAATTCAATTACTTTTTGGATGTAAATGGCATTCTACACACCTTTTCTGCACCTCATCATCCTGTCACAAATGGGGAGGTTGAAAGATTTGTCCAGACTTTTAAGCATGCTACTGTTCCTAATGGCATAAGTAAATTTCTCTTAAGTCATCGAACTACTCCACATGCAACTACGGGTATGGCACCATCAGTTTTGTTGATGGAGAGGAGGATTACAACTAAGTTAGATCAGATGTTGCCTGATTATCTTTGTTCTTTGTTCTTAGCAGAACAAAGTCTGGAAACAATTACACCAAAAGGAGATACGACACATTCAACCTTCATCTCCAGCACTTGTACAATCATACACAACACCAGACAAGTGGATACCTGGAGAAATTACATAAAAGGTTGGGAATATGCATTACGATGTTCGAGTAAATGGGAATGGTCTGACAATAGGCACCACCTCTCAGCAGATCAGTCTGATACTGAACAAACTCTTTATCCCAGAAATGCAGTGTAACCAGCCACGAACACAGAGGTTTCATTCTCAGCAGACAAGTTAACAGTGCCTTTACCCCAGAGTCCAGTTGCACGCAAGGTACTTCCTGATAGGGCAACCAGGGGAATAGTTCCTAAGAAATTAGATTTGTGATATTATGATAATATAGATATTAAGACAAAATATATTTTGCATATACCCATACATGTACTCAAAATTCTTTTAAGGGGGAAGGAGGTGTTGTGTCTAAGATACCCCTTTAACTAGTGTTAAGTATTATAGTGTTCACTCAGAAAGTGTTTTCTATTATCTAGGTTTGACAACCACAAATAGTATGTTTCGATCCTTCATATAAAGGTTTAGATCCTTTTAATAAATGTTTCAGTATTATCCAGTATTATTGATTGTTCTCATGTCATTTATATATTTTATTTAGCTTTAGAATTTGCACTCCTCTACAAATGACACAACGATATTACATCATCTATATAATATTAATGACGCGAATGGGATATGCATTATAATGACTACACATCATACACAAATATAAAGTTTCATAGAGCTTTACAATCATCAACTTATCTAGAACAGATAAGAAACATAACAGAAATGAAATTAGAATTCGTTAGGAAAAAGGGATAGATTTTCACGTGGTTATAAGCAATCTTCTGAGGATGAAATTCATGTTTGGCACATTCAATGAAAGAAAATTCTTATCAATGTATATCGACAGTAATTTCCAGGTCAAGGAATAAAGTTTGGCCAATAAAATTCCAGTTAGGTAATCTACAAAAGTTTGTTTTGTATGGGAATGGAATCTGAGAAAATTTTCGTAGGACTTGACCAGTAAAGGATTTGACCAGTAACGACTTTAATCAATTTCTCGAATTCCCAATTTGCTTGACCAACGAGCTTTACCATACACTATCTCTCACGTTGTTAGTGCCAGATGAATGCCTGTGAAAACACCACAAAAATAAGGTTTGAAGTAAGCTTGACTGCTAAGGCGAGATCTTGCTTCTGGAATGTTTGGCAGCCAAATGAAGATGATTCAATATCCCTCCTGGTGAAGTTATCTGTAGAATCCAGAGAAATAACTTGTTCACTATTCGAGAGCTACTGTAGTGGTGTTTCCTGGCAGGCAATTATGGCAGAAATGCATAGGAGAGACAGTATTTTAGGTGCAACAAGTGGAAGCAAAAAAAAAATGAGAGTTAGAACAATTTCTAGATTGTTCTTTGCGTTGCAGGAGACGGAATTTCAACTATTCAAATAATAAAGAAGCTACTGAAATATATCTAGAAAGGCTAATGATATATCAGCAGGGTCAAGTTTATTTTCTCCATATCCTTAATAGCTTGCACTTTGTCCTGTAAAAGGGACATAACTCCTTCTCTGACTAAGTGGCCGAGATACTGTAATTGTGCGAAACCAATCTCACATTTGGAAAGCTTTAAATTAAGTCCATGCTGGTTCAGACGAGCGAGAACTCTGCGAAAAGTTGCGAGGTGCGATGATCAATCCTAAGAATGCACCAGGAAGTCGTCTATCAAGAATGAAACATTGTCGAGGTCCTGTAATACTGTCCTCATGAGTCGGCTGAAGCAGCCAGGGGCATTCAAAATACCAAAAAGCACAACCCAGAACTGGTACAGACCATATCTTGTGGAAGAACTTTCCAAAATCCACTGGCCAGATCCAATTTGGACAGGTAGCGTGCTTGGGAGAGTAACAAAAAAATATGCTTGGCGTCGGCAATGGGCTCTCCATCAAAGATGGTATGGGAGTTAAACTTACAACAGTTGAGGAAGAACCTTTGATTGCCATCTCACTTACACACTGCCAGCAAAATGCTCTTTTCAACTGTTCTAAGGTGGACCCAAGAGTCAAGATCTTCCTTCAGCTGTATGGGCAGCTACTGGGGAAGGCCATAGGAATGCCGAAATGGCTCTGGGTCAGTCTGTCTGACATGATGCTCAAGGGTAGTGGTAGTGCCTGGGAGGTCGTTGAAGACATTCTCGTAGTCTTTATCTTGTTCAGCTGTTCTCATTGACTTGGTTGCAGTGTGTGGAAATGGCAGGATCCTTAACTTCATCAGGAGTTAATTTTGTGTCTTCAATTGCAAGGGCAGTAGATGTGGCCAGAGGGGCTTCTTTTGAAAAACTTAACAACCCTAAGTCTGTCTCCACCTAAAGGGAGGAGTCTTCCAATGCAGGAGGTAAGGGGTGGGTATAATGGAGCACCTGTTTTGCTGCAGCCTCGGAGGTAATGTTGATGAAGAGGGCACCTATAAGAGTTGCTGAATGTGCGAGTGCAGGATTCCTGTGGTCCTCTGGGTCCTCACAATACAGCTTCAGTTGGTTAATGTGGTATTTCCAGTTATTGCCATCAACATTTAACATGTAATGTTGTGGGTCACATGGTGCACCACAGTGTATGATCCTTTCCAGCGTAGCATTAGCTAGCAAGTATCTGTTGAAAGAAGTAACAGAACTCGATCTCCGGGTGTCGGGGCACGACGCCTGGCACGCTTGTCAAAGATGAACTTGGCAGTCAGCTGATGACCCTTAATGGCTAATTGTGCAGTTTTCCAGGCCTTTTTGAGATGGGAAGAAAACTTCAAAAATTATTCATGGACGTCCCTATCGTCATCCTCGATGGTAAGCAAGTCCCAATATTATGCCAAGAACTCCACTGGGCCTCTGACCATATGACAATAAATCAGCTCCAAAGGCGAGTATCCAGTAGTGTCGTGGAGCGTGTCTCTGAAGGAGAAAAGTGCAGTGGGGATGTACTTGTCCCACTGCCTGGGTATATTTATCACTAGCTTGTGAAAACATCGTTTCAAATTGTCCTGATATAGCATTCACATGCTTCATTTGATTGAGCATAAGAAACACTCGTACAAATGCGCTTCATTTATAAGAGGTTACAGAAAGCCTCAAAGTGCCTGCTTGTAAACTGACTTCCATTTTCAAAAGTGACCTACTAAGGGAAGCCAACCCTGGAGCAGATTTTAAATAGGGCCTGAGTGACTTCTTCGGTCATGATAGACGATAGCGGCCCTGCATCTGAGTATCTTGTTGCCAGGTCGATCTGTACCACGAGGAACTGTTTCCATGTGGATGAAGCTGGGATAATAGGACCTAATATGTCAATAGCAACCTTGAAAAATGGCTCCGTTGAGAGCTTAATTATGCCCATGGAGACTTTTGGTACCAGTGCCATAGAGGTGGATTGACAGACAGGGCAGGAAACCATGTATTTGCCGCCCTCAGTATACATGTTTGGCATTCAAAAGCCTTCTGAAGGATGTGTCGAGTTTTTCCTTTGCCTCTGTGTCCACTCAGAGGTAAATGGTGTGCCACATGCATAGCTTGGCAATGCAATAAAGTGGGCACCACCAACTGTTTAAAAGTGTGGCCATCTTTGGTCACATGCCTACGAAGTACTCCATCTTCAAGGGCGTAAGTGATCTGGCCTCCTCCTCTCACCGTAAAGGTTCTTCCCTCAGTGGGCTGTTGCATCCAGCTTTTGAGGCTGAGGCAGTCCTGCTGCAGCTTGGAGAAGTCTGGACGGGACTTCAGTGGCTCTAGAGGTGCATCATCTGGAAAAAGAGGGAAGAAACTCTCCCCATTCCACATTACGACTACTAACTGCAGCAGACTCAATGGAGTCAGTCGGAAAATCATCCAAATTCCTGGCATCAAAGCCAGTAGTTGCTGCTGAAATGGCTTATTGTGACTTCACCCGAAGGATGTTCCAGTAAGAAAAGTCTCCATGGTAGAGGTTGGCCTGGAAGATAGGAGCTAGGTACAGTACACGACCCAGCAAGACAGGGTACATAAGCCCAATCAATGCCAAAGCTGATGTATTCCCTTGTAGTATTTGCAGGCCGGGTCAATGACACAGCAGCGCCATTTCTGAAGTGTTCCTTCAGCAACCCGCACAGTAACGACTTTACCTGTGAAATCTTCATCCCTGACAAATCTATCGTCAACAGATATGCCTCTGGAACCTGTATCGAGGGCTATCTCAGCCTCCACACCATTTATGGTTCTTAGGCATTTTGGGATCATCTCGGGATCATCATGTGCGGTGAATTCCATATTGACGAATTTATATGGTGGTTCCACGGTGTAATTCTTAGCGGCCCTTCTGGCCTTGTTTCTATGACATGGGCCGAATGCGTGGCCAGACGTTATGCAGGCCGCTGCTGTGAGAGGGAGTGTGGTGGCTCTTAGAGTTCGGCTGAAAACTCTGGGAAGGTGGAGCAAGGTAATTGCCCTTGCCTCTAAACTGCTGAGGTTTAACTCTTACCGAGTCGTCCTTATTGAGAGAGGGTGCATGGCCGTAGAAAGGCTAAGAAGTGTGAGGAGGATGAGCTGGACAAATGAAGTTCTGGGAAGGGCCATTATACTTCTCCTTCCTGTAATCTCCTTCCTAGTAAGAATCACAGACTGGGGGAGATGACGCTCTGAGGACAAGCCTTGGGATCGGCCCTTCTAGCCCTCATAAGGTCACAGACACGTACTCCAGGCTGGTTGTCCTGGAGGTACTCAGCCAGAGCAGCTAAACTATTCTCGAAGTTGATCTCATCCTTAAGCTGAGGCCTTACATATGCAACAACATCCGTAGGGAGGTCAATGGCAATTGAATCAAACATCAAGAACAGATACAACTTATCAGGAAGAACTTTGCAACTCGCAACCAATATTTAAAGAGGCGAGTCTTGTGCTTGCCAAAGGCACTACAGTTCTCCACTTTCAATGGGAGAGCGGAGACATATCTAGCACGACACTCAGCTGGCGAAAAATTCTGCGAGGTAAGGAGGGTGCTTTTAACTTTCTCGTAGTCCCTCAGTTGCCTGTGGTCGAGTTCATGGACTAGGGTGAGCAGGCAGGGTGGCATGGAGGCGAGCAGCAAACGACTCCTCTCAATCTCAGTGCCTTTATTAGAGATCGCAAGACTTTCGAAAGAGCGGATGTAAGCATTGAGCTGTTGCTTGCCGTTGTCCTCGTATTTCCATATTGGGGGGGCCTCTCACGATGCTGGTCATCATTACCGAATGAAAGATCACAGTCTGAAGTTCCAGCTCAAAGCCAAGCAAGCTCAAGCCCATGTTCTCGTTGTGCTTGTGCCTGCGCCTGGTCGTAATCCAGTTGTGCTTGTGCCTGCGCCTGGTCATAATCATGTTGTGCTTGCTCACTTTCTCATATCGCTTGTGCCTGCTCCTGCTCACGTGCTTTCCTCTCCATCTCAGCTTGGCGTTTAGCCATCTTGTTATGAGCCCAATCGAGGAGCGTCAGTCCTGGGGAATATCTGCATTTCTCACTCATAGCAATCGTCTTGTCCAGGTATTTCACCTCATCGAATGTTTCGATGGTTTCCTGTGACTGCCTGGTTTCCATGTTAGTTTCCTGTCACTTTCCAGTTGTTATGGTGGTTTCCTAAACAGTCAATACTGAAGTACCAAAACAATCAACCACAAAAAAAAAAAAAATCTTTACAATAGTAAAAAAAAAATTGAAGAACCACACAACACCAAGGAGAGAAAAAAAAATCAAAATCACAGTTCAAACTTAAACGTAATGGTGATCCAAAAACCTCATCATGAAATTGATTCAAAATATAATCAATGGCAAAGGCAGTAAAATGTTACAAAACAGTGCATGAAACACTGGTAATACAGGATGGCAGTTGTGCCTGCTTAACACCAATATGTGGCAGTACCTGCGGTTATGGTGCAAACGAAAGGAGTAGGCAACAATGAATTTTACCGACAAGCATCCGGTGCAAGAGAATACAAACAAGTAAAGAATAGGGGGCGTGCCTGTGCATAAGCAAATATATGGCAGTACCCACAAATAAAATGTTGTAAGCATAATTCTGGAGTGTTGCCTAAAGGGCACAGATCCTATGCAAAAAACACCAAAGATAAGCTAATGGCTTACAAGGCACCCAAATTTGCATATGTGTCCACTAATAATGAGAAAACTTATGCTTGAGTGACAACTCAGACACATGAAGGGCTTAGCCTAGGCTCAACAACGACATCAAAGTTTTTCTTCCCAATCTACGAGCATTCAGTGCTTGAATATAAAAACTCAGTTATAAGCAAAATACTTAATATGCTTACTCCAAATTCCTAAATCCCAAAGAAATATAAATAGTTCATAAAAAATATAACCCTTTAACGGATATATGAAAGACTAGTGCTTTAAAACTCAATATTATCATGCAACTAAATGAAATTTTGACTAACACGTGGTCTCGTCAAGCAGAATTTCTTAATTCTGTTACCACATAATCTCATGCATATTTCCTGAAATTTTGTTTACCACATGGTAAACAAGAAAAATATTAATTACAGTAATTAATTTTTAAAAAGAAAAAAAAAGAAAATTTTTGATCTGCAACGTCACTAGCGATAAAATATTGTGTGCAGCCTAAGACAGATTCATTTCAATAATCCGAGCCAATGGTAATCGAGTTTCATGTCCAATGTTAAAAAGCAAAATAAAAATAAACTCATCAAAATCAGTCCGTCCGTTCAGTCCTTGTTCGGGCGCCAAATTTTGTGGAGTGGGGAGGTTGTTAAGTTTCTGCTTTACTATGGAGACTCAAAGTACTGAACTTGGTTAAGAGTTCACAAACAGACCGGACATTTATTAATTTTGTATATTACCCGTGCAACCACTACTTGGTAAAATGAAACTCAGAATTCAACTTTCTTTTAATTTTGGAAATGCAATGATACATTAAAAAAAAAAACTGAATAAAATTTTGGAGAGCTGGAACAAATTTGAAATTTAGATTTATGAAATGCTGCCTCGAATCCCGGAGGTAGTGAGCATGATTTCAATTCCCAGTACCACAGATGGATGCTAAGAATGTAGCCTCAACTCGACAATCACCTCTGTCACACAAGCAGAGTAGAATAGAGGACACTGCAATTGCAGAAACAGAATTTCTCGTTTTTATAGGGATCGATATTTTGATATGGCTGGCTCTAGAACTAGAGGTCATAGTTTGAAGCTTCGTAAGAAAACTTCTTTGCAGGATGTAAGGAAATACTTTTTCAGTGTAAGAGTAGTTGATAATTGGAATTCGCTAAGCGAGGAGGTAGTTAATGCTATCTCAATCCATAGTTTTAAGGACAGGTATGATAAGTATCACTAAGTATAAAATGGAACCGATCAGGAGACGGGAAGATACGAGCTTTGGGCTCTTTCCCGTAAACACAATTAGGTAATCACAATTAGGTAGTCACATCTTTAAATTCCTTCATGGTTATGATAGAGTGGATAGGGATCGATATTTTGATATGGCTGGCTCTAGAACTAGAGGTCATAGTTTGAAGCTTCGTAAGAAAACTTCTTTGCAGGATGTAAGGAAATACTTTTTCAGTGTAAGAGTAGTTGATAATTGGAATTCGCTGAGCGAGGAGGTAGTTAATGCTATCTCAATCCATAGTTTTAAGGACAGGTATGATAAGTATCACTAAGTATAAAATGGAACCGATCAGGAGACGGGAAGATACGAGCTTTGGGCTCTTTCCCGTAAACACAATTAGGTAATCACAATTAGGTAATCACATATAATGAGTTTCCAATATTATTCTACTGGATGAAAATATATTGGTTGGTCACACCAGAAATATTTACACTACCATAAGAACATGCAAAACCATTAATTATATGCTGACATTAGAGGAAAACGATTTATTCACAATAAATGAAGAGTAAGTGAGACAAATAGAGTATGTATTCCTTAAATTGTGGGCAACCAGAAAAGTTTGCTAAACCAATTGGGAAATTTTTTTTTATTATATGCAATTTAAATGGTAAAAACACTTTATTTATAATAAAGAGAGAATCCACGAGATAAATACAGTATTCATTCAATTTTGGGTAGTGTGACAGAGTGCTTCACTCAAAGTCACCAGAGGCTGTTAGATGCCTTAATAGTTAATTTACTAACTTGACTCTCATCTTTCTAACTAAAAATAATTCCCATTTCTTGACTTTTGCAGATTATGATTATTTGCAATTTATATCTTAGCTTATAGCTAATTTTAAATTTATCTTATTTATTACTCTTGTACGTGTAGAAGCAGAGTCCCGATATAAAGGCTACTCCTATCAGATACGTTTTCTTTACAATTTTCTTAAGCTAAAATAGCTCTTGCTGATAATTTTGTTATAAATTTGACCTTGCTGTTATTTCATTAGCCTGTCTAGATATATATCACTAGCTTCTTTATTATTTGAGTACTTAAATTCCGTCTCCTACAACGCAAAGAACATTCTAGAGATTGCTTACCAGTAACCTAACTTTCCATTATTACTCTCGTTTTATTTTATTTGCTTCCACTTGTTGCACCTAAAATACTGTCTCTCCCTTGCATCTATGCTATAATTGCCTGCCAGGGACCACCACTAAAGTATTCCTTAAATGATATCAGAGCCAGTTACTGCTCTAGAGATATATCCTACAGATGACGTCACCAGGTGGGACATTGAAGCATCCTCGTTTGGCGGCCAAACATCCCAGAAGCAACATCTCGCCTCAGCAGTAAAGTTTATTTCAAACCTTATTTACGTGGCATCTTCACAGAAATTCATCTGGCACAAACAAGGTGAGGGATAGTGTATGGTAAAGCTCCTGGGTCAAGCAAATTGGTTTTTCGAGAATTAGTTACATTCGTTACTGGTTAAATCCTACGAATTTTTTCTCAGATTCCATTCCCATACAAACGAAATTTTGTAGATTACCTAACTGGAATCTCACTTGCCAAAGTTAATTCCTTAACGTGGAAATTACAGCTGATATACATCGCCAAGAAGTTTCTTTTCATTGAATGTGATAAATGAAAATCTCATCCTCTGAAGACTGGTTATGAGCCTGTAAAGATCTATCCCTTCTCCTAATAAATTCTAATTTCATTTCACCTCTTCCTATCATCGTAAATATACGGTCTTACATCAAAAACTCGTGAATAAAGCTATTTGCTATATAAATTGCAAATGATTAATCATTTAACTAAAGTGTTTTATGCTATAAACTGCAAATAATTAAAAAGTAATTTTACCCTGTTGGCTTTGCAGATATTTCCTGTTAACCACAATTTAATGAATGCATACTGTATTTATCTTGCTGATTCTTCATATGTTGGGGATAAAGTATTTTTAGTTTTAAGTTGCAAATACTTCAAAAGGTGGTTTTGCCCCCCCCCCTTTTTTTTCATTGCAAACAGTTCTTGATAACCAAAAGTGAATGACTACTGTATTTATCTCGTAGATTCTTCCTTTATCATAAATAGAGTGTTTTACCATATTAATTGCAATTCATTAATAAGCATTGCAACTTTTGTGGTTGCCCACAATTTAAGGAATACATACAGTACTGTATTTGTCTTGCTTATTCTTCATTTATTGTGAAGGAATTGTTTTCCTTTGATACCAGCAAAGAATTAATGGTTTTGTATACTATTATGGTAGCATAAAAATTTCTGGTTAGCTTTGATTAACCAATATATTTTCATCCAGTAGAATAATATTGGAAACTCATTATATGTGTGTTCATGCTTTCAGTTTCTCATTATTAACAGTGTGTCATTTCTATTTCTGCAATTGCAGTGTCCTCTATTCTACTCTGCCTGTGTGACAGAGGTAATCATCGAGTTGAGGCCAAAGTCTTGGCATACATCTGTTGTGCCGGGAAACGAAATCATGCTCACCACCTCCAGGATTCGAGGCAGCATTTCATAAAATTTAATTTAAAAAATTTAATTCAATTCTTTTAATGTCATTGCATTTCCAAAATTAAAAGAAATTTGAATTCTGAGTTTCATTTAACCGAGTAGTGGTATACGGGTTGGGTGTTCAAGTACAAATATCTGTCCTGTCTGTTTGTGAGCTCTTAACCGAGCTCAGTACTTTGAGTCCCCTTAGTAAAACAGAATAACAACAAGTCTACCATTCCCCCAACAAGATTGATGCCCGAACAGGGACCCGAACAGACAGACTGATTTTGATAAATTTATTTTTATTTTGCTTTTTAACATTGCACATGAAACCCAATTACCATTGGCTCGATTATTGAAATGAATGAATCATAGGCTGCACACGAAAATTTTATTGCTAGAGACGTTGCGGATCAGAATTTTTTTTTAATTTTCAAAATTAATTACGGTAACTAATATTTTCTTGTTTCCCATGTGGTAAACAAAATACCAGGAAATCTACATGAGATTATGTGGCACACCATTTACCTCTGAGTGCACACAGAGGCAAAGCAAAACGTCGGCACGTCCTTCAGAAGGCTTTTGCATGGCCAAACATGTACGCCGAGGTAGACAGATATGTGGGCTCCTGTCCTGTCTGTCAATCCACCTCTACAGCACCGCTGCCGAAAGTTCCCATGGGGATAACTAAGCTCTCAATGGAGCCATTTTCCAAGGTCAGTATTGACATATTAGGTCCTATTAATCCAGCTTCGTCCACGGGGAAACAGTTCCTCCTTGTATACGTTGACCTGGCAACAAGGTACCCAGATGCAGTGCCACTGTCTTCTATCACAACTGAAGCAGTCGCTCATGCCCTATTTGATATCTGCTCCAGGGTTGGCTTTCCTGAGCAGGTCACTTCTGACAATGGAAGTCAGTTTACAAGTAGGCACTTCGAGGCTTTCTGTAACCTTTTAGAAATGAAGCAAATTCATACGAGTGTCTATCTTGCCCAATCAAATGGAGCATGCAAGCACTATAACAAGACATTGAAGCTATGTTTGCGCAAGTAGGTTGGCCATGGCACCAGCCGCCCGTTGAGAGACTACGACTGAAGGTATTAGTATGCAACTAGGACTGGTCCAGACAGTTCCAGGTTGAGTCTTTCTTCAGGACGGTTCTTTCCTCATGCCTACATCTACACTGAATATTCTGGCAAATTCATTACACATCTCTTGCTATTCCATTACATTTGACAAGTCACAACATTCTGCACATCTATCTCTTTTACTTTCCTTTTCCTCACATTTTGTCATTATCTATGGAAGGTTCACAACTAATGGCCCCCAGTACCCGGCATAGTGGGGTGCGAAGAATCTCCAGGGATCGTGTTTACTCCACCATTGGCTTGAGGGCAGACACGCCTGGTGGTAGTTATGGGTCTGCTCTTAACCTTGCACCTCCCAATAGATCTGCTTCTTTCACTCTTCACTATTCAAACATTCGTGGGTTGAACTCTAATCTTTCGTCTGTGGAACAGCACTTGGGCACTTTCCTCCCTAACCTCCTCCTCCTATCTGAAACCCAGTTGTCTATACATGCTTCCACTGACCCTTTCCAAATCTCCCACTATAATCTGTATACTCGTTTTCGTTCCAAAGGTGGGGTCTGTGCTTACTGCAACATTAACACTCCTACTGTGAGGATCATGGACCTTGAATCTCCTGACTTTGATGTTCTCTGGCTAAAAGTCTATCTCTCCACTACCACTATCATCCTTTGCTTCTGCTACTGTTCTCCAAACTCCACCGAGTTTATGTCTTTCTTTGAATATCTCTCCTTGTGCCATGAGTCCTTGCTATCTTCTCACCCACATGCCGAAGTTCTCTACATTGGAGACTTCAATGTACACCACAGTGAGTGGCTTCATTCTTCTCACACTGATGTGGGAGGAAGCGAGGCTCTTACTTTCTCTATTACTCACGATCTGGAGCAAATTATCAAAAATCCTACTCGCGTTCCTGATTGTCACGAACATGCTGCAAACACTCTTGACCTATTTTTTACTTCTAACACTTCAAACTACTCTTATTCTGTGCTTTCCCCTCTTGGTATATCTGACCACTACATGATCTCTGTCTCTTCCATTTTCGCTCCCCCACCACCAATCCCTCCTACTCAACGCCGCCTTTGGCACTTCGAGCGAACCCAATATGAAAATTTGCGTAACTTTCTCTTTGACTTTCCATGGGATGACTACTGCTTTCGGTCCCGCAACCCTGATCGGGTAGCTGTAAAAGTTGCCGAGATCATGACCGCGGGAATGGAGGCGTACATCCCCTCTTCTACAAAAACTTTCTCTCCCCCTAAACCTTGGTTTGACCGTGCCTGCTCCATGGCAATCCAGGCTAGGAATCAGGCTCACAAATCTTACCAAGCCTCTCCTTCCGATTTAACTTGCTCTGCTTTTATTATAGCTAGGAATCGCTGTACAGCTCAGATTTGAAGGTCTAGGGCTTCCTTTATAAGAAGGAAAGTTGATGACCTTAACTCATCTTCCACTGACAAATGCTTCTGGTCCTTAGCCTAAAACCTCTCCAAAAACTTCTGTAACTCAAGCTTTCCCCCTCTCATTCGTTCTGATGGTTCTATAGCTTGCTCTCCTACTGACAAAGCCACTCTCTTTGGCTCTCATTTTTCTGCCAACTCTTCTATCAACGATTCCAGCGCACCTGTTCCTCAGTCTTTTCCCCTCTCTAACCCTATGCCCTCCCTTATCCTTTCTTCACGCAATGTTCATAAGTTTCTTCGCTCACTAAAGACAAACAAGGCATCTGGTCCCGATGGTATCCCTGCAAGGTTCCTTAAGGAGTTTGCAGATGAACTGGCTCCCGTGCTTTGCCGTCTTTTTCGCCTCATTCTGTCAACCAGTATCTATCCTTCATCTTGGAAGCATGCTCTAGTTCAACCTGTTCTAAGAAGGGTGATCGCTCTATTCCTTTAAACTACCGACCTATTGCTCTAACCTTCTCCATTGCTAAAGTTTTCAAAACTTTGCTCAATGCTCACTTCTTGAAATGCCTTGAATCTAACTCACTTATCTCCGATCACCAGTACGGCTTCCGCAAGGCAAGATCCACTGGTGATCTCCTGTCCTATCTTACTCATGTATGGTCATCTTCTCTGAGGAACTATGGGGAATCCTTTGTCGTCGCCCTTGATATCACTAAGGCTTTTGATAGAGTCTGGCACAAGGCTCTGTTGGCCAAACTCCCTGCCGATGGCTTTACCCCTTCTTTCTGTTCTCTGATTTCCAGTTTTCTTTCTGACCATTCTATATCTGTAGTTGTTGATGGCACAACATATAGCCCTTTCTCTGTTTCCAATGGTGTTCCACAGGGCTCTGTTCTTTCACCTACTCTCTTCCTTCTCTTCATCAATGATCTTCTACAATCCCCATCTTCCTCTCTTCTTCATGCCTTTGCCGATGATTCTACCCTTCACTTTTCCTCTGCCTTTTCTTCACAACCTTCATCTGTTACTCGAAATCAATCTCGTATCTCTCTTTCTTCTACTCTTTACTCCGATTTGCAGAGAGTATCTGAATGGGGCACTCAAAATTTAGTTAAATTCAATACCTCTAAGACACAGTTTCTGGTTATCTCTTTATCTTCTTCTCCTCCTGATAACCCTATTGTCTTCGAAACTAATGAAATTTACTCTCTTAACTCTATCAATATATTAGGAATCCATATAGCCTCTAACTTGTCTTGGAGGAATCACATAATCCAAATTTCAAAATCTTCACCCAAAAAATTGGGGGTTTTGTTTCGTTTTCATTATTACTTTTCCTCATTGCAGTTACTTAAAATTTACAAAGGTCTTATCCGCCCCTGCTTAGAATACTGCTCACACATCCGGGGTGCTTATTCCTTTACTTATCTTCTTGATAGGGTTCAATCTAAGGCAGTCAGACTCATTAATGATCCTTCTCTTACTTCTAACCTGGATTCTCTCTCTCTTCGCCGTAAGGTATCTTCCCTTTTGCTTTTCTATCGCTACTCTTTCCATCACTGCTCTGATGAGTTGGCGAGTTGCATCCCTCCTCCACTGCCGAGGCCACATAACACTCGCCAAGTGGCCTCATCTCACAGGTACAGTGTGGAGATTTGTAGCTCGTGGATTGGTCGGTGCAGCGACTGCTTTTTCCCATCTACCTCCAGACTCTGGAACTCTCTTCCTCCTTCTGTCTTTCCTAATTCTTATGACCTTTCATCCTTCAAAACGCAGATCTATCGTCATCTCAGAGCCTAGTCCTCCATATCTCTGGGTCCTCTTTGCATTGACTGTTTTTTCCTGTCTGTCGTTTCCTTTGTGTGACATTACTTCATCTCTGCCTTGCACTTGACCTTTTTCTTTTCCTTCGTCTTGGTATTTTCTCGTGCCCGGGCCTTTGTTGATGAGGGCAGTTTCTGCCTGTCCTGGTGTCACACTCTTAAAAAAAAAAAAAAAAAAGCTAGTGATAGATATACTTAGGCAGTGGGACAAGTACGTCCCTGCTGCACTTTTCTCCTTCAGAGACACGCCCCACGACACTACTGGATACTCACCTTTTGAGCTGATTTATGGTCAAAAGGTCAGAGGGCCAGTGGAATTCTTGGCAGAATGTTGGGATTCACCTACCATCGAAGATGACGATAGGGACGTCCAAGAGTATATTTTGAAGTTTTCATCTCACCTCAAAAAGGCTTGGAAAACTGCACAATTAGCCATTAAGGGTCACCAGCAGACTGCCAAGCTCCTCTTTGACAAGCGTGCCCGGCGTCGTGCCCTGACACCCGGAGATCGAGCTCTGTTACTTCTTCCAACAGATACCCGCAAGCTAATGCTACGCTGGAAAGGACCGTACACTGTGGTACACCGGGTGACCCCTGACAATTACGTGCTAAATGTTGATGGCAATAACCGGAAATACCACATCAAACAGCTGAAGCTTTATTGTGAAGACCCGGAGGCCCACAGGGGTCCTGCGCTGGCACTCTCAGCAACCCCTATAGATGCCCTCAGTATCAACAGAACTTCCGAGGCTGCAGCAACACAGGTGCTCCATTATAGCCACCCCTTACCTCCTATATTGGAATGCTCCACCCTTGCAGTGGAGACAGACTTACGGGAGTGGAGTTTTTCGGAAGAAGCCCCTCTGGCCGCAATCACCGCCCTCGCAGTTGAAGACATAAGCTTAGCTTTTTTGATGATGGTGAGGATCCTGCCATTCCCACACACCAAAAGGAAAGTGTGAGTAATTGCATTATTAACTAAAGACTGCAACCGAATCAATGGGAACAGCTCAACAAGCTATTAGAGGACTATGAGAAAGTCTTCAACGACCTCCCAGGCATTACCGCTACCCTTGAGCATCATGTCAGATTGACTGACCCAGAGCCATTTCGGCATTCCTATGGTCTTCCCCACCAGCTGTCCATACTGCTGAAGGATGATCTTGACACTTGGGTCTGCCTCGGAATAGTTGAAAAGAGCATTTCGCCTTGGTGTTCGCCGTAACTGGCAGTGCATTAGTGAGATGGCAGTCACAGGTTCTGCCTTGACTGTTGTGAGCTTAACTCCCGTACCATCTTTGATGGAGAGCCCTTTGCTGATGCCGAGCATATTTTCTCGTTGCTTTCCCAAGCCCGCTACCTGTCCGAGTTGAATCTGGCCAGTGGATTTTGGCAAGTCCCGCTGAGCGAGACTAACAAGCCTCTAACAGCCTTTTCCACAAGATATGGTCTATACCGGTTCAGGGTCATGCCTTTTAGTATGGTAAATGCCCCTGTCCACTTCAGCAGACTCATGAGGATAGTACTACAGGATCTCGACAATGTTTCATGCTTTATAGACGACATCCTGGTGCATTCTCAGGATTGGTCATCGCACCTCGAGACTCTCCGCAGAGTTCTCACTCGTCTGAACCAGCATGGACTTCATTTAAAGCCTTCCAAATGTGAGATTGGTTTCACACAATTGCAGTATCTCGGCCACGTGGTCGGAGAAGGAGTTATGTCCCCTTTACATGACAGGGTACAAGCTATTAAGGATATGGAGAAACCTGCTACTGTCACTCAACTGAGATAATTCCTGGGTAGTGTCGGCTACTACCAACGGCTCATTCCACACTTTAATACTATCGCTGCCCCTTTGCAGCAAATGACCTCCTCAAAGCAAGGTAAAACCTCCCCTGTCCAATGGACAGATGAAGCGGAGAGAGCATTTTTAAAGCTCCGAGAAGCATTGGCGGGTGAGCAGTATTACAACTGGTAAACCCTGATTTTCCATTTATCTTGCAGACCAACGCCTCAGATGAAGGCCTGGGTGCCGTGCTCTTGCAAGCCCGATCAGAAAACTCAGCAGAAGTAGCTCCAGTGCAATATGCAAGCTGCAGGCTTCGCCCTGCAGAGCGAAATTACTCCACCGTGGAGAAGGAAGCTCTAGCTGCATATTGGGCCATAAAGAAATTTGAAGTCCATCTGTATGGCCAACATTTTACACTGAGAACCGACCACTGACCTCTCCTATATTTACAGACTGCAGACAAGCTTAATCCTTGCCTGAAAAGGTGGGCACTTTACCTGAATCTTTTCAAATTCACTGCCCAACATGTTCATGGCAAGGACAATGACCTCGCTGATCTTCTAAGTCGACGGTCGTTACCCTCAAATGAGGAAGCTGGTGCTGTTAGCCTCAATTTGACTAGTCGGTAAAGATTACTTCTCTAATGTGTTGTTTATTTTTTATGTTTATCGTTTATGTTTTTAATACTGTACTGTACTTGTTTATTTTAGAGTACAAACGTTATTCCTAATGGAAGACGAAAAAGATGAAGAATATTTCTTTGATCGTAGTTTTAAATTTCCCTTTGTGGGACTCTGAAAGCCAGAACATGGCAGAAACATTTTAGTTTAGCGTTGAATAGCTGAAACTGTTTTAAATCCAGTCGCCAATGTTAAATACCACGCGGTTCAAATTTTCTATTCGCATATACTGTAGTTTTTTTTTTTATATATTATTGCCTTCTTGCATGTGAAGCATTCTTAAACTTAAATATTGATATTCACTGATATTTAATTGTGATTTTAATTTTCATTAAATTTGAATTTGATCACATTTATTTTATGTTTTGCATGTCATTTAATGTTTTGCTTATGAGACTTGTTCACTTTTCCGAATAGTATGATATGTTCCAGTGGTGGATCCCTTCTTATTGTTCATTTGTTCTTTTCCATGAGAAGGATATCTCATCCCTCATAATAACACTGAAGTCACCATAACTTCCTCTGTTCTTTTTTCGCATTCTGTTGTAGAATATTGCTAAATCAATATTCTCTAGAAAGGGCCTTTGTGACAGAGTATTTCGCTCAAAGTCACCAGAGGCTGCTAGATGCCTTAATAGTTAATTTAGTAACTTGACTCTCATCTTTCTAACTAAAAATAATTCCCATTTCTTGACTTTTGCAGATTATGACTATTTGCAATTTATATCTTAGCTTATAGCTAATTTTAAATATATCTTATTTACTATTCTTGTATGTGTAGAAGCAGAGTCCCGATATAAATGCTGCTCCTACCTTTCCACATTTTCAGTGAACCTATCAGGTACGTTTTCTTTACAATTTTCTTATGATAAAATAGCTCTTGCTGATAATTTTGTTATAAATTTGACCTTGCTGTTATGTCATTAGCCTGTCTAGATATATATCAGTAGCTTCTTTATTATTTGAGTACTTAAATTCCGTCTCCTACATCGCAAGGAACTTTCTATAGATTGTTTACCAGTAACGTAACTTTCCATTATTATTCTCGTTTTATTTTATTTGCTTCCACTTGTTGCACCTAAAATACTGTCTCTCCCTTGCATCTCTGCTATAATTGCCTGCCAGGGACCACCACTAAAGTATTCCTTAAATGATATAAGAGCCAGTTACTGCTCTAGAAATATATCCTACAAATTATGTCACCAGGTGGGACATTGAAGCGTCCTCATTTGGCGGCCAAACATCCCAGAGGCAGCATCTCGCCTCAGCAGACACGTTTATTTAAACCTTATTTACGTGGCATCTTCACAGAAATTCATCTGGCACAAACAAGGTGAGGGATAGTGTATGGTAAAGCTCCTGGGTCAAGCAAATTGGTTTTTCGAGAATTAGTTACATTCGTTACTGGTTAAATCCTACGAATTTTTTCTCAGATTCTATTCCCATACAAACGAAATTTTGTAAATTACCTAACTGGAATCTCACTTGCCAAAGTTAATTCCTTAACGTGGAAATTACAGCTGATATACATTGCCAAGAAGTTTCTTTTCATTGAATGTGATAAACGAAAATCTCATCCTCTGAAGACTGGTTATAACCCTGTAAATATCTATGCCTTCTCCTAATAAATTCTAATTTCATTTCACCTCTTTCTATCATCGTAAATATACTGTTTTACGTCAAAAACTCGTGAATAAAGCTATTTGCTATATAAATTGCAAATGATTAATCATTTAACTAAAGTGTTTTATGCTATAAACTGCAAATAATTAAAAGGTAATTTCATCCTTTTGGCTTTGCAGATATTTCCTGTTAACCACAATTTAATGAATGCATACTGTATTTATCTTGCTCATTCTTCATATGTTGGGGATAAAGTATTTTTAGTTATAAGTTGCAAATACTTCAAAAGGTGGTTTTGCCCCCCACCCCTTTTTCATTGCAAACAGTTCTTGATAACCAAAAGTGACTGAATACTGTATTTATCTCGTAGATTCTTCCTTTATCATAAATAGAGTGTTTTATAATATTAATTGCAAATCATTAATAAGCATTGCAACTTTTGTGGTTGCCCACAATTTAAGGAATACATACAGTACTGTATTTGTCTTGCTTATTCTTCATTTATTGTGAATAAATTGTTTTCCTTTAATACCAGCAAAGAATTAATGGTTTTGTATGCTATTATGGTAGCATAAAAATTTCTGGTTAGCTTTGAATAACCGATATATTTTCATCCAGTAGAATAATATTGGAAACTCATTGTATATGTGTTCATGCTTTCAGTTTTCCAGTATTAACAGGGTGTCGTTTCTGTTTCTGCAATTGCAGCGTCCTCTATTCTACTCTGCCTGTGTGACAGAGGTAATCGTCGAGTTGAGGCCAAAGTCTTGGCATACATCTGTTGTGCCGGGAAACGAAATCGTGCTCACCACCTCCAGGATTCGAGGCAGCATTTCATAAAATTTTATTTAAAAAATTTAATTCAA
The DNA here is from genome assembly GCA_037179515.1 of Halocaridina rubra. Lineage (NCBI taxonomy): Eukaryota > Metazoa > Arthropoda > Malacostraca > Decapoda > Atyidae > Halocaridina > Halocaridina rubra. The sequence goes on along the minus strand of JAXCGZ010000077.1, from coordinate 34,118 downwards.
TTCCTTTAATGTCATTGCATTTCCAAAATTAAAAGAAAGTTGAATTCTGAGTTTCATTTAACCGAGTAGTGGTATAAGGGAGGGGTGTTCAAGTACAAATATCTGTCCTGTCTGTTTGTGAGCTCTTAAACAAACTCAGTACTTTGAGTCCCCTTAGTAAAACAGAATAACAACAACTCTACCATTCCCCCAACAGTTAGCAACAAATAGTTGCAATGCAAAAAGGGCAAAATCACCTTTTGAAATATTTGCAACATATCTCAAAAACTTTCTCCCCAATATATGAAGAATCAGCAGGTTAAATATGGTATGTAATCATTAAATTGTGGTTAACAAGAAACATTTGCAAATCCAACAGGGTAAAATTACTTTTTAATTATTTGCAGTTCATTGCATAAAATGATAAATTATTTGCAATTTATATAGTAAATCACGTTATTTACGAGTTTCGACAAAAAGCGCTTCATTTATGATAATAGAAATGACTGAAATGAAATTAGAAGCCGTTAGGAAAAAGGGATTGATTTTTAAGTGGTTATAAACAATCTTCTGAGGAGGAGATTTTTGTTTGGCACTCTCAAAGATTGTTTGTTATAGACTCATTGAGTTGCTCCCCTCCATGGAAATCTTTAGTAAAAGGCGAAAGATTTATGCGTTTTGAAGGGAAGCCAGAAAGAAATTTCTTATCAATGTATATTGGCCCTTTCCAGGTCAAGGAATTAAGTTTGGCAAATGAGATTCCAATTAGGTATTCTACAAAAGTTCATTTTGAATGAGAATGGAATCAGAGAAAATATTCGTAGGATTTGACCAGTAAAGGATATGACCAGTAACGAATTTAACCAGTTTCTCGAATTCCCAATATGCTTGACCAACGAGCTTTACCATACACTATCTCTCACCTTGTGAATGCCAGATGAATTCCTGTGAAAATGCCAAGTAAATAAGGTTTATAGTAAGCTTGATTGCTGATGTGAGATTTTGCCTCTGGGAAGTTTAGCCGCCAAATGAGGATGATTTAATGTCCCTCCTTTTGACGTCATCTGTAGGATATATATCCAGAGAAGTAACTTGTTCATAGTATATTCGAGGGCTCCTGTAGTGGTGGTCCCTGGCAGGCAATTATGGCAGAAATGCAAGGAAGAGACAGTATTTTAGGTGCAACAAGCAGAAGCAAATAAAATAAAACGAGAATTATTATGGGCAAAATATGTTACTGGTGAACAATCTCTAGAACGTTCTTTGCGTTGCAGGAGACGGAATTTTAACTATTTAAATTATAAAGGAGCTACTGAAATATATCTAGACAGGCTAATGACAAGTCAGCAAGTGATTTTTATAATATAAAAAATTTATCAGCAAGAGCTATTTTATCATAAGAAAATTCTGTAAAAAACCTATCTTACAGACCCGCTAAAATTATGGCTTCGTTCATGAAAAAGAGATCAGAAAACAGAAATAGGAGGGAGATTTTTATATTGGGATCATTCTTTCAACACGTACGAGAATATTAAACAAGATATATTTAAAATTAGCCTTAAGCTGAAATATAAATTGCAAATAATCATAATGTGCAAAAGGCAAGGAGTGAGAATTATTTTAGTAAGAAAAAAAGACAGTGAATAGTTACTAAATCAACCAATAAGGCATCTACTACAGCCTCTGATGACCTTGAGAGAAACACTGTCACAGTAACTAACCAATATATTTTCATCCAGTAGAAAAATATTGGAAACTCATTATTTGCATGCTTGTGCCCTCAGCTTTCCCAGTATTAATGGTGTGTCATTTCTGTTTCTGCAATTACAGTTTTCTCTTGGCATCTGTCTGTGGTGCCAGGAATCGAAATTGTGCTCACCACCTCCGGGATTCGAGGCAGCATTCCATAAATTTAGATTTTAAAAATGTTCCAGCTTTTCAAAATTTAATTAAATTTTTTGTAATGTGTTATTGCATTTCCAAAATTAAAAGAAAGTTGAATTTTGAGTTTCAAGTAACCGAGTAGTGGTGTGAGAGTCTGTGCAATCTGTTTGTGAGCTCTTAACCATGTTCAGTACCTTGAGTGCCCTTAGTAAAACAGAAACTTACTGACAGCGTCCCCACAGAGGATCACCTTAAGGTAATTATATTACTGGTGTGGTGAACCATGGTCATTTCGCATTCAAGTGTAATAAACATGGTGAAGGTACAAAGAATAGTAGCCCTATAATGCTAAAAAGTGGTGGGATATTCATAATTCAAAGACTCATAACACACAAGAATGCAGAGTGGGAAGACCAAAGAAGAGCAATAAATTCTTTGAATACCGGATATGAAGCAAATGAAGAGGGAACTTATACTCTATCTCAAACATTCTCCAAGACTTCAACAGGCTAAGAAAGTCAGGACAGATAACAGGATGAAATAATATATTAGGAGTGGAAGCAAAAGAATAGTTTCTAATGGTTGATATTTGTCTTACATCACACGGTGAAAATCATAATCAAACATTTCCAAAACCCAGAATCACTACTTAGTACCTGCAGATGACAGAGACAACAAGGTGTATTACAGGGATTGACGCTAAAAGTGACATCATTCAAGGCAGAGACAGCAACCCTTTGAACATATAGCTGAAACACATTCTGTACATATCAGGCTTTAAGAAAAGAATATTGTCTATATGGAGAACAATACAGATTGAGCTAAGTGTTACATTTTCTCCTAATGGCAACCCACTGTCTATCAAGGACGGTAGGAATTTTAACAATATGAAGAAAACAAGCTGTTATACTTGCATTGAGGTGATCCCCACACTAATTCTCAGATTGACAAGTTTAATCAATTCAATATTGAGGACAGGAAACATAGCCCAGAGAAAAGGCACAAAATTTTAGAGCACTGTAATATAGCTGCTGTATAAAAACTCGAAGCAGCTGTTGATGGAATGGATATAATGCAAAGAGAAGAATTTAACTGTATCACATGTGCCCTTGTTAAGATGACACAAATTAGGAAAAAGGCAATTGAGAAGAAGGCACTACATCGACCAGATTTAGTAGATTGTGATGTTGTAAAGCCTCTTGAACCAATTGTACAAGGAGGATTCGAATATGACATTCCTTTGTTGAATACTACTCATAAGCCAACAAAATTTTTCTCCTGAGGAATAAGTGATGCAGAAATGGCCATGGAGAGGTACCTAGCAAACACAATACCTTATGGAAATATCAAGCCTATGATGTGATCAGAGAACAGAGCTTACAAGTAAGGAGTTCATATCACTGCAAACAGAGAACAAGATTAGAAAGAAATATTCCGCTCCTTATTCCAAACATCAGAATGGCTGAATGATACCACAGGTCAAATTTTGCCATGGCTCAGTGTTTACTTATCAAAGTACAGCTATCCATAGTATGAAGAGTTTTTGCAGAAATAGGTGCCATAATCCATGGATTCACAAAACACTGGTCAAACTAACGACAGGAAGACATTCCACTCTCAGTATATTTATAAATAATTTATAAAATGTTGCCCAAATGCCAAGCAGATGATGCCTAGTTTCTTCTCTTCAAAAATATAGAACATCTTAACCTCCTACTCTTAGAAATGGCATCCACAATTGAAACAGTAATGGAATATTTTACAAGAAGCATACTTAGAATAAATTCAAGTGAAACGCAATTAATATATATCAGGTCAGGAGCTTATCTAGATTGCATACCTAAAGACCAACAAAAGTAACCTTTGAGAGAGGGGAAACATGTAGGGAAATATTGTTGAGAAAAAAAGAGTTAAAAGGCCTTCAGGAATTCAAAGAGGTGTTCATTAGACGATACAGAACACAGGAAGAGATGGGAAAGATCAAAAACTTGTTGCAAGAGGCAAGAAGGTTAAATGAGGAAAGAATTGAAGAAGAGAAGACAAATTTTCATTTTAGAGTTCTTCCAGACAAAGGGGAGATAAAGAAGATAATGACAGAAGATCAGGGGATGGAGCCTCATTAAGATTGTTATACACAAATGCTGATGAAATAGTTGGTAAGGCAGTGGAATTAAAAGATAGGATGCACAACAGTAAGGCAGATATAGTAGCAATTACTGAGACTAAGTTGAGTGAGGACATAAACAGTGTCACAGTTTTTCCTAAGGGCTTTAGAATATTAAGGGTTGAAATATCTGAGAGGACTGGTGGAGGGATAGCACTGCTCATAAGTAAAAGGATTCAAGTTGAAGATATAAACTTGGCTATAGAAAGTGAGTTCAAGGAATTTATTGTTGCTCGCATAAATACTGGGTCAGAGAGCATTATAATAACTGTTGTATATAACCCACCAAGGAACCAGAATAGGCTAGAAGTTTATGAGGAAAGTCATATAGGTACTATTGAAGTCATAAACTCAGTTGTTAACATGGCATGGGAGAGAAAATGTAGGATTTTGATTATGGGAGATTTTAATCATAAAGAGATAGATTGGATAAATCTTGACCTACACAGTGGTGAGGACTCATTCGGGGCAAGATTCCTAGATTGCGTACAAGGGAATTTCCTACACCAACATGTAATGGAACCAACGAGGGCCAGGGGTGGAGATGAGCCATCACTACTTGAGCTAGTATTCACAGATAATGTGTTGGATATTGAGAAAATTGAGTATGAACCACCAATTGGAAAGAGTGACCCCTGTGTGTTGTTGATGGAGTATATCATTGAAGATATTCTGCCTGAGAGTAGAGGCACTGAGGACATGAGGAGGAACTATCCAAAAGGAGATTACATCAAAATGAATGAGTTTTTTGCAGTTATTGACTGGAGAACCTTATTTTACAACAAATCTCTAAAAGAAATGTATGACATCTTTTATGAGAAATATGGAAAGATAGTAGATTGCTGCATACCTGTCACCAAAGTAGGTGTAATTCATGCCAGAGAGAAATGGTTCAATAATGAGTGTAAAAGAGCTAAGGAGTGGAGAGACAAATGCTGGAAAAGGTATATGAGTAGAAAAAACATAAATGCCTGGCAAGCCTACAAAAGAGCAAGAAATGATTACCTGAGTAAAAGGAGAGAGGCAGAGAGAGACTATGAGAGGGACATCACCAGGAAGGCTAAAGAAAATCCCAAGCTTTTCCACAGCTTTATCAGAGGAAAATTGAAGGTAAAAGAACAGGTTTTAATGCTAAAGAGAGCGGATGGAAGCATCACTGAGACGGATGAAGAGATATGCAAAGAATTGAACAAGGAGTTTCAGTCAGTATTTACATTTCTTCATTTTTTGTGAATAAATTTTTTTTGTCTAATGCCGGCAAATAATTAATGGTTTTGCATGTTCTTACGGTAGTGTAAATATTACTGGTTAGCTATGACTAACCAATATATTTTCACCCAGTAGAATAATATTGGAAACTCATTATTTGTGTGCTCGTGCCTTCGGTTTTTCCATTATTAACAGTGTGTCGTTACTGATTCTGCAATTGCAGTGGCCTCTATTCCCCTCTGCTTGTGTGACAGAGGTAATCATCATGTTGAGGCCAAAGTCTTGGCATCCGTCTGTGGTGACGGGAATCAAAATCATGCTCACCACCTCCAGGATTTGAGGCAGCATTCCATAAATTCAAATTTTAAATCTGTTCCAGCTTTCAAAAAATTAATTCAATTTTTCTTAATGTGTCATTGTCTTTCCAAAATTAAAAGAAAGTTGAATTCTGAGTTTCATATTACTGAGTAGTGGTAGCCCAGGTGAAGTGTTCAAGTACAGTAATATCTGTCCTGTCTGTTTGTGAGCTCTAAACCGAGTTCAGTACTTTGAGTCCCCTTAGTAAAACAGAAACTTAACAACCTCCCCACTCCACAAAATTTGGTGCCTGAACAAGGATCAAAACAGACAGACTGATTTTGACAAATTTATTTTTATTTTGCTTTATAACATTGCACGTGAAACCAGATTACCTTTGGCTTGGATTTTTGAAATGAATGAATCTAAGGCTGCGCACAAAAATTTTATCTGTACAGACGTTGCGTATCATAATTTTTATTTTTTATTTTGAAAATTAATTTTGGTAACTAATATTTTCCTTGTTTACAATGTGGTAAGCAAAATTTCAGTGAATCTGCATGAGATTATATGGTAACAGAATGAAAAAATTTTGCATGACGATTATGCGTGTTATTTAAGATTCCATTCATTTGAGTAATAAGATTTAGTTTTAAAGCACTAGTGTTTTATTTATCTTTAAAGGGCAATATTTGTTAAGAATTGTTAATATTTCTTTGAGATTTAGAAATTGGGAGTAATCATATTAAATATTTTGATTATAACTGAGTTTTTATATTAAAGCATTGACTGCTCATAGATTAGGAAGAAAAACTTTGGAGTCGTTTGTTGTCACTCAAAAAATAATTTTCTCATTATTAGTAGACACATGTGCAATTTGGGTGCCTTGTAAGCCATTAGCTTATTTTTGGGGTATTTTGCATAGGATCTGTGCCCTTTTGGCAACACTCCAGAATTTTACTTACGACATTTTGCTTGTTGGCACTGCAATATACGCGCTCATGCACAGGCACGACAGCTATACTTTACTTTTTTATATTCTCTTGCGCCGGGTGCTTGTTCATAGAATTTGTTGTTGCTCTTTCCTTTCATTTACACCATAACCACAAGTACTGCCACATATTGGTGTTAAGTAGGCATAACTGCCATCCTGAATTACCAGTGTCTCAATCACTGTTTTGCAATATATTGGTGCTGTTGCGCTTGTTTGTATTTTGAGTCACTTTCTTGGTGAGGTTTTGGGATCATTGTTATGTTTAAGTGTAATTTGTGGTGTTTATTTTTTTTTCTCCTTGATGTTGTGTAGTTCTTTCAATTTTTTTACTATTGTAGAGATTTTTTTTTTTTGGTAGTTTATTGCTTTGGTACTTCATTATTGACTGTTCAGAAAAACACCATTTCTGCTGGGTAGTCACAGGAAACTTAACATGGAAACCAGGCAGTCACAGGAAACCATCGAATCATTCGATGAGGAGAGTTACCCGGACAAGATGATAGTGATGGGTGAGAAATACGACTATTCCCCAAGACCAATGCTCCTCGAGTGGGCTCATAACAAGATGGCTAAACGCCGAGCTGAGCTGGAGAAGAATGCACGTGAGCAGGAGCAGGCGCAGGCACAAGCACAAAGTGATTACGACCACGCGAAGGAAAAGGAACACTGCGAACATGAGATTGCGCTTGCTCGGTTTCAAGCAGGAACCCCAGACAGTGGTCCTTCACCCAGAAATGGAGACCACCCTTGTGAAAGGCCCCCCCAATACGGAAATACGAGGATGACGGCAAGCAACCGCTCGATACATACATCAGCACTTTCGAAAGTCTTGCAAACTCTAACTGTGACAGTGTTTTGCTAGAAGTTACCAGAGGCTGTTAGATGCCTTATTAGTTAATTTAGTAACTTAACTGTCATTTTTCTAACTAATAATAATTCCCACTCCTTGCCTTTTGCAGATTATGATTATTTGCAATTTATATTTTAGTTTATAGCTAATTTTAAATATATCTAATTTAAAATCCTTGTACATGTAGAAAGCATGATCCCAATATAAAGGCTGCCTCAAGCATGATCAAAATATAAAGGCTGCTCCCTATTTCTGTTTTCCTACCATTCCCTTTCTTCAGCGAGCCTATCACATACGTTTTCTTTACAATTTTCTTATGATAAAATAGCTCTCGCTAATAAATTTTTTATATTATAAAAATTGTTCTTGCTGATAATTTTGTTATAAATTTGACTATGCTGTTACGACATTAGCCTGTCTAGATACATTTCAGTAGCTTCTTTATAATATGAATAGTTAAGTTCCGTCTCCTACAACACAAAGAACGTTCTAGAGATTGTTTACCAGTAACCTAATTTTCCATAATTATTCTCGTTTTATTTTAATTGCCTCCACTTGTTGCACCTAAAATATTCTCTCCCTTGCATCTCTGACATAATTGCCTGCCAGGAACCACCACTAAAGTAGCCCTTAATTGATATAAGAGCCAGTTACTGATCTGGAAATATATCCTACAGATGATGTCACCAAGAGGGACATTGAAGCATCCTCATTTGGCGGCCAAACATCCCAGAGGCAAGATCTCACCTAAGCAAACAAGCTTATTTCAAGCCTTATTTATGTGGCATCTTCACAGAAATTCACCTGGCACAAACAAGGTGAGGGATAGTGTATGGTAAAGCTCGCTGGTTAACCAAATTGGGATTTCGAGAATTAGTTACATTCGTTACTGGTCAAATCCTACAAAAATTTTCTCAGATTCCATTCCCATACAAACGAACTTTCGTAGATTACCTAACTGGAATCTCATTTGCCAAACTTAATTCCTTAACCTGGAAATTACAGCTGATATACATTGATAAGAAGTTTCTTTCATTGAACGTGATAAACGAAAATCTCATCCTCTGAAGATTGGTTATGAACCCATAAAAATCTATCCCCTCTCCTAACAAATTCTAATTTCATTTTACCCCTTTCAATCATCGTAAATAAAGTGTTTTATGTCAAAAACTCGTGAATAAACTGTTTTATGTTATAAATTGCATATAATTAAAGGGTAATTTTACCATGTTGGCTTTGCAAATATTTTTTGTTAACCACAATTTAATAAATATATACTGTCTTTATGCTGCTGATTCTTCATATATTGGGGATATAGTGATTACCTAATTGTGATTACCTAATTGTGTTTACGGGAAAGAGCCCAAAGCTCGTATCTTCCCGTTTCCTGATCGCTTCCATTTTATACTTAGTCATACTTATCATACCTGTCCTTAAAACTATGGATTGAGATAGCATTAACTACCTCCTCGCTTAGCCAATTCCAATTATCAACTACTCTTACACTGAAAAAGTATTTCCTTACATCCTGCAAAGAAGTTTTCTTACGAAGCTTCAAACTATGACCTCTAGTTCTAGAGCCAGCCATATCAAAATATCGATCCCTATCCATTCTATCATAACCATGAAGGAATTTAAAGACTGTCACCATATCCCCCCTCACTCTTCTAGCTTCCAGTGATGGTAAGTCTAATTCCCTCAGCCTCTCATCATAACTGAGATTGCGTATTTCTGGCACCAGTTTCGTGGCATGTCTTTGAACTTTTTCAAGCTTAGCTATGTGCTTTTTCAAGTGCGGATTCCAAAAGGGGGCTGCATATTCGAGTTTTGGCCTCACATAGGTTACATAAATATTTCTGAACATTTCCTTGTCCATGTGCCTGAAGGCTACCCTTACATTTGATAAGAATGCATATGTTGCCCTTACTATGCCATTTATATGTATTTCTGGAGACAAATCTGCCAGTATGTTTACTCCTAGATCTCTCTCATTTTCTGTCTCTTGAAGTTGTACTCCAGCCACCGAGTTGTCAAGCTTGGGCCTTCTTGCACTTGTACCCATTCTCATTACCTTACATTTTGAAGTATTGAATTTCATTAGCCACTTTTCTGACCACTCATGCAGATTATTTAGATCCTCCTGAAGTTCTCTACCATTGTTCTCGTTTTTTACTTTCTTCACAATCTTTGCATCATCTGCAAACATATTCATGAATGAATTTACAGACTCTGGTAGGTCATTTACATATACAAGGAACAAAAGATGGCCCTAAAACTGAACCCTGTGGAACTCCACTACTAACTCTTCTCCATTCAGACACTGAGTGTCTTACTCTAACCCTCTGTTCCCTTCCTTCTAAGTAAGTTTTTATCCATTCCAAAACATTTCCACCTATTCTAGCCATTGATTGCAGCTTCCTAATAAGTCTCCCATGTGGAACAGTGTCAAACGCTTTCTGGAAGTCTAGGAATATGCAATCTGACCAGCCCTCTCTTTCCTGTAAGATTTGGCTTACCTCATCATAAAATTCTAATAAGTTTGTTACTGTTGATCTACCTTCTCTGAAGCCATGTTGCCTCACTGACAAAAAGTTGAAGGATTCCAAGTGAAGAGAGATATGTTTCCTTAGTAGTTTCTCCATAACTTTGCAAACTATGCTGGTCAAGGAAACTGGTCTATAGTTCAGAGGCATATCCCTCCTTCCCTTTTTGAAGATAGGTATCACATTTGCTTGTTTCCAGCATCTTGGAATCTCCCCCGACTCCAGTGACTCCTTAAATATGATACTTAGTGCCACTGATATTGTGTTTGTGCATTTTTTAAGCACATGAGGGGATATGTCATCAGGACCTGTAGCTTTATGAACATCTAAATCCATCAGCGCTTTGCATACCTCTGTGGCTGTAAGGTTGATGTTCTCTAATACCGGCCCTTGAGCTTCTATCACTGCAATCTGAGGGGGTGGGGTATTTTCTACTGTAAATACTGACTGAAACTCCTTGTTCAATTCTTTGCAGATCTCTTCATCCGTCTCAGTGATGCTTCCATCCGCTCTCTTTAGCCTTAAAACCTGTTCTTTTACCTTCAATTTTCCTCTGATAAAGCTGTGGAAAAGCTTGGGATTTCCTTTAGCCTTCCTGGTGATATCCCTCTCATAGTCTCTCTCTGCCTCTCTCCTTTTACTTAGGTAGTCATTTCTTTCTCTTTTGTAGGTTTGCCAGGCATTTATGTTTTTTCTCCTCCTATACCTTTTCCAGCATTTGTCTCTCCACTCCTTAGCTCTTTTACACCCATTATCGAACCATTTCTCTCTGGCATGAATTACACCTACTTTGGTGACAGGTATGCAGCAATCTACTATCTTCCTATATTTCTCACAAAAGATGCCATACATTTCTTGTACAGATTTGTTGTAAAATAAGGTTTTCCAGTCAATAACTGCAAAAAGCTCATTCATTTTGATGTAATCTCCTTTCGGATAGTTCCTCCTCATGTCCTCAGTGCCTCTACTCTCAGGAAGATTATCTTCAATGATATACTCCATCAACAACACAAAGTGGTCACTCTTTCCAATTGGTGGTTCACACTCAATTTTTTCAATATCCAACACATTATCTGTGAACACTAGATCAAGTAGTGATGGCTCATCCCCACCCCTGGCCCTTGTTGGTTCCTTTACATGTTGGTGTAGGAAATTCCCTTGTACGCAATCTAGGAATCTTGCCCCGAATGAGTCCTCACCACTGTGTGGGTCAAGATTTATCCAATCTATCTCTTTATGATTAAAGTCTCCCATAATCAAAATCCTACATTTTTTTTCCCGTGCCATGTTAACAACTGAGTTCATGACTTCAATAGTACCTATATGACTTTCCTCATAAACTTCAAGCTATTTTGGTTCCTTGGTGGGTTGCATACAACAGTTATTATAATGCTCTCTGACCCAGTATTTATGCGAGCAACAAGAAATTCCTTGAACTCACTTTCTATAGCCAAGTTTATTTCTTCAACTTGAATCCTTTCACTCATGAGCAGTGCTATCCCTCTAGCAGTCCTCTCAGATCTTTCAACCCTTAGTATTCTGAAGCCCTTAGGAAAAACTGTGACACTGTTTATGTCCTCACTCAACTTAGTCTCAGTAATTGCTACTATATCTGCCTTACTGTTGTGAATCCTATCTTTTAATTCTACTGCCTTACCAGCTAATCCATCAGCATTTGTGTATAACAATCATAGTGTTTTGAGTTATAAGTTGCAAATACTTCAAAATGTGTTTTTGCCCCTTTTTCATTGCAAATAGTTCTTGATAACCAAAAGTGAATGAATACTGTATTTATCTCGAAGATTCTTCCTTTATCGTAAGTAGAGTGTTTTACTATTGGCTTAGCAAATATTTGTTGTTAACCACAATTTAATAAATATATACTGTCTTTATGTTGCTGATTCTTCATATATTGGGGATACAGTGATTAACTAATTGTGATTACCTAATTGTGTTTACGGGAAAGAGCCCAAAGCTCGTATCTTCCCGTCTCCTGATCGCTTCCATTTTATACTTAGTCATTCTTATCATACCTGTCCTTAAAACTATGGATTGAGATAGCATTAACTACCTCCTCGCTTAGCCAATTCCAATTATCAACTACTCTTACACTGAAAAAGTATTTCTTACATCCTGCAATGAAGTTTTCTTACGAAGCTTCAAACTATGACCTCTAGTTCTAGAGCCAGCCATATCAAAATATCGATCCCTATCCACTCTATCATAACCATGAAGGAATTTAAAGACTGTCACCATATCCCCCCTCACTCTTCTAGCTTCCAGTGATGGTAAGTCTAATTCCCTCAGCCTCTCATCATAACTGAGATTGCATATTTCTGGCACCAGTTTCGTGGCATGTCTTTGAACTTTTTCAAGCTTAGCTATGTGCTTTTTCAAGTGCCTATTCCAAAAGGGGGCTGCATATTCGAGTTTTGGCCTCACATAGGTTACATAAATATTTCTGAACATTTCCTTGTCCATGTGCCTGAAGGCTACCCTTACATTTGATAAGAATGCATATGTTGCCCTTACTATGCCATTTATATGTATTTCTGGAGACAAATCTGCCAGTATGTTTACTCCTAGATCTCTCTCATTTTCTGTCTCTTGAAGTTGTACTCCAGCCACCGAGTAGTCAAGCTTGGGCCTTCTTGCACTTGTACCCATTCTCATTACCTTACATTTTGAAGCATTGAATTTCATTAGCCACTTTTCTGACCACTCATGCAGATTATTTAGATCCTCCTGAAGTTCTCTACCATTGTTCTCGTTTTTTTACTTTCTTCACAATCTTTGCATCATCTGCAAACATATTCATGAATGAATTTACAGACACTGGTAGGTCATTTACATATACAAGGAACAAAAGATGCCCTAAAACTGAACCCTGTGGAACTCCACTACTAACTCTTCTCCATTCAGACACTGAGTGTCTTACTCTAACCCTCTGTTCCCTTCCTTCTAAGTAAGTTTTTATCCATTCCAAAACATTTCCACCTATTCTAGCCATTGATTGCAGCTTCCTAATAAGTCTCCCATGTGGAATAGTGTCAAACGCTTTCTGGAAGTCTAGGAATATGCAATCTGCCCAGCCCTCTCTTTCCTGTAAGATTTGGCTTACCTCATCATAAAATTCTAATAAGTTTGTTACTGTTGTTCTACCTTCTCTGAAGCCATGTTGCCTCACTGACAAAAAGTTGAAGGATTCCAAGTGAAGAGAGATATGTTTCCTTAGTAGTTTCTCCATAACTTTGCAAACTATGCTTGTCAAGGAAACTGGTCTATAGTTCAGAGCCGTATCCCTCCTTCCCTTTTTGAAGATAGGTATCACATTTGCTTGTTTCCAGCATCTTGGAATCTCCCCCGACTCCAGTGACTCCTTAAATATGATACTTAGTGCCAGTGATATTGATTGTTTGTGCATTTTTTAAGCACATGAGGGGATATGTCATCAGGACCTGTAGCTTTATGAACATCCAAATCCATCAGCGCTTTGCATACCTCTGTGGCTGTAAGGTTGATGTTCTCTAATACCTGCCCTTGAGCTTCTATCACTGCAATCTGAGGGGGTGGGGTATTTTCTACTGTAAATACTGACTGAAACTCCTTGTTCAATTCTTTGCAGATCTCTTCATCCGTCTCAGTGATGCTTCCATCCGCTCTCTTTAGCCTTAAAACCTGTTCTTTTACCTTCAGTTTTCCTCTGATAAAGCTGTGGAAAAGCTTGGGATTTCCTTTAGCCTTCCTGGTGATGTCCCTCTCATAGTCTCTCTCTGCCTCTCTCCTTTTACTTAGGTAGTCATTTCTTTCTCTTTTGTAGGTTTGCCAGGCAATTATGTTGTTTCTCCTCCTATACCTTTTCCAGCATTTGTCTCTCCACTCCTTAGCTCTTTTACACCCATTATCGAATCATTTCTCTCTGGCATGAATTACACCTACTTTGGTGACAGGTATGCAGCAATCTACTATCTTCCCATATTTCTCACAAAAGATGTCATACATTTCTTGTACAGATTTGTTGTAAAATAAGGTTCTCCAGTCAATAACTGCAAAAAGCTCATTCATTTTGATGTAATCTCCTTTCGGATAGTTCCTCCTCATGTCCTCAGTGCCTCTACTCTCAGGAAGATTATCTTCAATGATATACTCCATCAACAACACAAAGTGGTCACTCTTTCCAATTGGTGGTTCATACTCAATTTTTTCAATATCCAACACATTATCTGTGAACACTAGATCAAGTAGTGATGGCTCATCCCCACCCCTGGCTCTTGTTGGTTCCATTACATGTTGGTGTAGGAAATTCCCTTGTACGCAATCTAGGAATCTTGCCCCGAATGAGTCCTCACCACTGTGTGGGTCAAGATTTATCCAATCTATCTCTTTATGATTAAAGTCTCCCATAATCAAAATCCTACATTTTTTTCCCCGTGCCATGTTAACAACTGAGTTTATGACTTCAATAGTACCTATATGACTTTCCTCATAAACCTCAAGCCTATTTTGGTTCCTTGGTGGGTTGTATGCAACAGTTGTTATAATGCTCTCTGACCCAGTATTTATGCGAGCAACAAGAAATTCCTTGAACTCACTTTCTATAGCCAAGTTTATTTCTTCAACTTGAATCCTTTCACTTATGAGCAGTGCTATCCCTCCACCAGTCCTCTCAGATCTTTCAACCCTTAGTATTCTGAAGCCCTTAGGAAAAACTGTGACACTGTTTATGTCCTCACTCAACTTAGTCTCAGTAATTGCTACTATATCTGCCTTACTGTTGTGAATCTTATCTTTTAATTCTACTGCCTTACCAGCTAATCCATCAGCATTTGTGTATAACAATCTTAGTGTTTTGAGTTATAAGTTGCAAATACTTCAAAATGTGTTTTTGCCCCTTTTTCATTGCAAATAGTTCTTGATAACCAAAAGTGAATGAATACTGTATTTATCTCGTAGATTCTTCCTTTATCGTAAGTAGAGTGTTTTACTATATAAATTGTAAATCATTAATAAGCATTGCAACTATTGGGGTTGCCCACAATTTAAGGAATACATATAGTACTGTATTTGTCTTGCTTATTCTTCATTTATTGTGAATAAATTGTTTTCCTTTAATACCAGCAAAGAATTAATGGTTTTGTATGCTCTTACAGTAGCATAAATATTTCTGGTTAGCTGTGACTAATCAATTTATTTTCATCCAGCAGAATAATATTGGAAACTCATATATGTGTGCTCGTGCTTTCAGTTTCCCATTATTAACGGTGAGTTGTTTCTGTTTCTGCAATTGCAGTGTCCTCTATTCTACTCTGCCTGTGTGACAGAGGTAATCGTCGAGTTGAGGCCAAAGTCTTGGCATCCGTCTGTGGTGCCAGGAAACAAAATCGTGCTCACTACCTAGAGGATTTGAGGCAGCATTCCTTAAAATTTTAATTCAAAAATTTTATTCAATTTTTTTAATGTGTTATTGCATTTCCAAAATTAAAGCAGAAGTTGAATTCTGAGTTTCATTTTACCAAATAGTGGTATACGAGTTCGTTATTCAAGTACAAATATCTGTCCTGTCTATTTGTGAACTCTTAACCAAGTTCAGTACTTTGAGGCCCTTGGTAAAACAGAAACTTAACAACCCTCCATTCCCACAACAATATTGGCGCCTGAACAGGGACCCGAACAGACAGACTGATATTGATAAATTTATTTTTATTTTGCTTTTTAACATTGCATATGAAACCCGATTACCATTGGCTCGATTATTGAAATGATTGAATCTTAGGCTGCGCACAAAAATTTTATCGGTAAAGACGTTGCGGATCAGAATTTTCTAATTTTCAAAATTAATTACGGTAACCTAATATTGTCTTGTTTACCATGTGGTAAGCAAAATTTCAGGAAATCTGCATGAGATTATGTGGTAACGGAATTAAGAAATTTTGCATGAAGAGAACACGTGTTATTTAAGATTTCATTTATTTCCGTACTAAGATTGAGTTTTAAAGCATTATTGTTTTATATATCCATTAAAGGGTGATATTTGTTAAGAATTGTTTATATTTCTTTGGGATTTAGGAATTGGGAGTAAGCATATTAAGTATTTTGATTATAATTGAGTTTTATATTCAAGCACTGATTGCTCATAAATTGGGAAGATACACTTTGGTGTAGTTTATTGAGCCTAGACTAAACCCTTCATGTGTGTGAGTTGTCACTCAAAAATAAATTTTCTAAATATTAGTAGACACATGTGCAATTTGGCTGCTTTGTAAGAAGTTAGCTTATCTTTGGTGTATTTTGCATAGGATCTGTGCCCTTTTGGCAACACTCCAGAATTTTTCTTACGACATTTTATTTGTGGGTACTGTCATATACATGCTCATACGCAGGTACCACCGCTAATACTTCACTTGCCTGTTTTCTCTGGCACTGGGTGCTAGTCGGTAAAATTCATTGTTGTTCATTCCTTTCATTTGCACCATAACCGCAGGTACTGCCGCATATTGCTGTAAAGCAGGCACAACTGCCATCCTGTATAACCAGTGTTTCATGCACTGTTTTGCAACATTTTGCTGCTGTTGCACTTGATTGTATTTTGAGTCACTTTTATGGTGAGGTTTTGAGATCACCGTTATGTTTAAGTTTGAACTGTGGTGTCGAATTTTTTTTCTCTCCTTGGTGTTGTGTGGTTCTTTCATTTTTTCTACTATTGAAGAGATTTGTTTTTTTTTGGGGGGGGGCACTTCATTATTGACTCTTTAGGAAACCACCATGACAACTGGGCAGTCAGGAGAAACAAACGTGGAAACCAGGCAGTCACAGGAAACCATTGAAACATTCGATGAGGAGTGTTACCTGAACATGACGATTGCTAGGGGGTGCGAGATACGGTCTTTCCCCAGGACAGAAGCTCTTCGAATGGACTCATGACAAGATGGTTGAACGCCGAGCTGAGCTGGAGAAGAAAGCCCGTGATGAGGCATAAGCACAACGCGAACATGAGCTTGCGCTTGCTCGGCTTTGAGCGGGAATCCCAGACAGTGGTCCTTCATCTGGAAATGGGGACCAGCATCGTGAGAGGCTCCCCCAATACAGAAATATGAATACGACGGCAAGCAACCACTTGATACTTACATCAGCTCTTTCGAAAGTCTTTGACAGCTAGCGGAGGCACAGAGACTGAGAAGAGTCATAGGTTGCTCGCCTCCATGCCTCCATGCCACCCCTGGTCAATGAACTTGACCAAACGCAACTGAGGGACTATGAGAAAGTTAAAAGCACACTCCTGGCCTTGCAGAAATTCTCATCAGCTGAGTGTCGTGAAAGATATATTTCTGCTTTCCCATTGAAGGAGGAGAACTGTAGTACCTTTGGCAAACGCAAGGCTCACCTCTTCAATGATTAGTTGCGAGTTGCAAAGTGTCTTTCTGAGAAGTTGTATTCTTTCTTGATATTTGATGCAATTGCCTATGACCTCCCTCCGGATATTGTTGCATATGTAAGGACTCAGCTTAAGGATGAGACTCACTACGAGAAAAACTTAGCCGCTGTGGATGAGTACCTCCAGCACAACCAGCCTGGAGTACGTCTCTGTGATGCTATGAGATCAAGAAGGGCCGATTCCAAGACTTGTCCTCAGAGTTTCATCTCTTCCGCAGCAGGCCTTGCTTCTCACCGGAAAGGAGATCACAGAATGAGAAGCACAAGGGCCCCTTGCAGAACTCTCATCATCCAGCTCATCCTCCTCAAACTCATAAGCCTTATTAGGGCTATACACCCACACTCAAGAACGATGGCTCGGTAAGACCTAAGCCTCAGCAGTTCAGAGGAGAGGGCCATTACTCTGCTCCACCTTCAATGTGTTTTCAGCCAAACTCTTAGAGCCACCACACTCCCTCTCACAGCGGCAGCCTGCATATCCGTCCAGCCACTCACTCGGCCCATGTTGTGGAAACAAGGCCAGAAAGGGCCACTGAGGATAATGCCGAGGAAATACCGAAAAAACTTGCCAATGTGGAATTCATTGAACATGATCTGGAAATGATCCCAAAATGCCTAGAAACCATAAATTGTGTGGAAGCTGAGATAGCCCACGACACAGGGGCCAGTGGCATATTTGTTGACGAGAAGTTCGTCAGGGATGAAGATTTTACCGGCAAAGTCGTTCGTGTGCGGGTTGCTGAAGGAATACCTCGAATATGACACTGCTGTGTCATTGACCTGGAATGCAAATACTACAAGGGAAAAGCCCCAGTTGTGGCATTGATTGGACTTATGTACCCTGTCTTGCTGGGTCGTGTACTGAACCTAGCTCCAATCTTCCAGGCTGACCTCTTCCATGAGGACATTTCTCACTGAAATATCCCTCGGACGAAGTCAAAACAAGCCATTTCAGCAGCAACTCCTGGCTAAGATGCCAAGAATTTGGACGATTCTCCGACTGACTCTGTTGAGTCTGCCGCAGTTAGGACACGTAATGTGGAACGCAGAGAGTTTCCCCCTCCTTAAACAGATGATGCACCTCTAGAGTCACTGAAGTCCTGTCAAGACTTTGCCAAATTGCAGCAAGACTGCCCCAGCCTCAAACGCTGGATGCAACAGGCCACTGGAGGAAGAAAGAACCTCCATGGTGAGAGGAGGAGGCCAGACCACTTACACCCTTGAAGATGGAGAACTTTATAGGCATGTGACTAAAGATGGCCACACCTTTAAATAGTTGGTGGTGCCCGCATTGTTACTCCACTAGGCTATGTATGTGGCACACCATTTTCCTTTGAGTGGACACAGAGGCAAAGCAAAAACTCGGCATGTCCTTCAGAAGGCTTTTGCATGGCCAAACATGTACGCCGAGGTAGACAGATACATGGGCTCCTGCCATGTCTGTCAATCCACCTCTATGGTACTGGTACCAAGAGTTCCCATAAGAATAACTAAGCACTCAAATGAGCAATTTTCCAAGGTTGCTATTGACATATTAGTTCCTATTAATCCAGCTTCGTCCACTGGGAAACAGATCCTCCTGGCATACGTCGACCTGGCAACAAGGTACCCAGATGCAGTGCCGCTGTATCCTATCACGACCGAAGCAGTCGCTCATGCCCTATTTGAAATCTGCTCCAGGGTTGGGTTTCCTGATTAGGTCACTTCTGATAATGGAAGTCAGTTTACAAGTAGGCACTTTGAGGCTTTCTGTAACCTCTTAGAAATGAAGCACATTCTTATGAGCGTCATGCCCTTTCAAAAGACGCATGTGAACGCTATAACAAGACATTGAAGCGATGTTTGTACAAGCTAGTGATAGATATACCTAGGCAGTAGGACAAGTACGTCCCTGCTACACTTTTCTCCTTCAGAGACATGCAACACAACACCACTGGATACTTGCCTTTCGAGCTGATTTATTATCATAAGGTCAGAGGCCCAGTGGAATTCTTGGCAGAATGTTGGGATTCGCCTACCATTGAAGATGATGATAGGGACGTCCCTGAGTATATTTTGAAGTTTTCGTCCCATCTCTAAAAGTCTTGAAAAACTGCAAATTCAGCCAATAAGTGTCACCAGAAGACTGCTAATCTCCTCTTTGAAAAGAGTGCCCGGCGTCGTGCCCTGACGCCCGGAGATCGAGTTCTGTTACTTCTTCCAACAGATACTCGCAAGCTAATGCTACACTAGAAAGGACCGTACACTGAGGTACACTTGGTGACCCCTGACAATTACGTGCTAAATGTTGACGGCAATAACCGGAAATACCACATTAACCAGCTAAAGCTGTATTGTGATGACCCGGAGGCCCACAGGGATCCTGCGCTGGCACTCTCTGCAACCCCTCAGCATCAACAGAACCTCCGAGGCTGCAGCAACACAGGTGCTTCATTATAGCCACCCCTTATTTCCTATATTGGAATACTCCACCCTTGCAGTGGAGAAAGAATTACGGGAGTGGAGTTTTTCAGAAGAAGCTCCTTTGGCCACAACCACTGCCCTTGCAATTGGAGACAGAAGCTTAGCTTTTGATGATGGTAACGATCCTGCCATTCCCACACACCGAAAGGAAAGTGTGAGTAATTGCATTATGAACTCCAGACTGCAACTGAGTCAACGGGAACAACTGAACAAGCTATTAGAGGACTACGAGAAAGTCTTCAACAACTTCCCAGGCATTACCGCTACCCTTGAGCATCATGTCAGATTGACTGACCCAGAGCCATTTCGGTATTCCAATGGCCTTCCCCACCAGCTGTTCGTACGGCTGAAGGAAGACCTTGACACTTGGGTCCGCCTCGGAATAGTTGAAAAGAGCATTTCGCCTTGGTGTTCACCGTTACTGGCAGTGCATAAGCGAGATGGCAGTCACAGGTACTGCCTTGACTGTCGTAAGCTTAACTCTCGTACCATATTTGATGGAGAGCCCACTGCTGACGCCAAGCATATTTTCTTGATGCTCTACCGAGCCCGTTACCTGTCCAAATTGGATCTGGCCAGTGGATTTTGGCAAGTCCCGCTGAGCGAGACTACTAAGCCCCTAACATCCTTTTCCACAAGATATAGTCTATACCAGTTCAGGGTCATGCCTTTTAGCATGGTGAATGCCCCTGGCTGCTTCAGCAGACTCATGAGGATAGTAATACAAGACCTCGACAATGTTTTATGCTTTATAGACGACATCCTGGTGCATTCTCAGGATTGGTCATCGCACCTCGAGACTTTTCGCAGAGTTTTCACTCGTCTAAACCAGCATGGACTTCATTTAAAGCCTTCCAAATGTGAGATTGGTTTCACACAACTGAGGTGTCTCGGCGACTTGGGCAGAGAAGGGCTTATGTCCACTTTACAGGACAGGGTACAAGCTATTAAGGATATGGAGAAACCTCCTACTGTCACTCAACTGAGATCATTCCTGGGTAGTGTCGGCTACTACCAATGGTTCATTCCACACTTTAATACTATCGCTGCCCCTATGCAGCAAATGACCTCCTCAAAGCAAGGTAAAACCTCCCCTGTCCAATGGACAGACGAAGCGGAGAGAGCATTTTTAAAGCTCCGAGAAGCATTGGCTGGTGAGCCAGTATTACAACTGGAAACCCTGATTTTCTATTTATCTTGCGGACAGACGCCTCAGACAAAGGCCTGGGTGCCGTGCTCTTGCAAGCCCGATCAGACAACTCAATAGAAATAGCTCTAATGCGATAAGCAAGATGCAGGCTTCTCCCTGTAGAGCGAAATTACTTCACCGTGGAAAAGGAAGCTTTAGCTGCATATTGAGCCATAAAGAAATTTGAAGTCCATCTGTATGGCCGACATTTTACACTGAGAACCGACCACCATCCTCTCATATATTTACAGACTGCAGACAAACTGATTTCTTGCCTGAAAAGGTGGGCACTTTACCTGAATCTTTTCAAATTCACTGCCCAACATGTTGATGGAAAGGACAATGACCTCGCTGATCTACTAAGTCGACGGTCGTTACCCTCCAATGAGGAAGCTGGTGCTGTTATCCTCAATTTGACTAGTCGGTAGAGATTACTTCTCTGATGTGTTGTTTATTTTTTATTTTTATCTTTTATGTCTTTAAAACTGTACTGTACTTGTTTATTTTAGCTTACAAACATTATTCCTAATGGAAGACAATGAAGATGAAGAACATTTCTTTGATTGTAGTTTTATATTTCCCTCTGTAGGACTGAAATCCAGAACATGGCGGAAACTTTTAGTTTGGTGTTGAATAGCTGAAACTGTTTTAAATCCAGTCGCCACTGTTAATGAAGACTTGGTTCAAAGTTTTCATTTGCGTATACTGTATTTTTTTGTATATTATTTTATTGCTCTATTGCATGTGAAGAATTCTTAAACTTAAATATTGATATTCACTGATATCTAATTGTGATTTTAATTTTCTTGAAATTTGAATTTGCTCACATTCCTTATATGTTTTGCATGTCATTTAATGTTTTGTATATAAGAATTGTTCCAGTGGTGGATCCCATTCCTATTGTTCATTTGTTCTTTTCCATGAGAAGGATATCTCATCCTCATAATAACAATGAAGTCACCATACCTTCATCTGTTCTATTTTTGCCTTCTGTAGTAGAATTTTTCTAATTCAATATTCTCTAGAAAGGGCCTTTGTGACAGAGTGTTTTGCTCAAAGTTACAAGAGGCTGTTAGATGCCTTATTAGTTAATTTAGTAACTTATCTGTCATTTTTCTAACTAAAAATAATTCCCACTCCTTGCCTTTTGCAGATTATGATTATTTGCAATTTATATTTTAGCTTATGGCTAATTTTGAATATATCTTATTTAATATTCTAGTATGTGTAGAAAGCATGATCCCGATATAAAGGCTGCCTCATGCATGATCCCAATATAAAGGCTGCCCCCTATTTCTGTTATCCTACCATTCCCTTTCTTCAGCGAGCCTATCAGATACGTTTGCTTTACAATTTTCTTATGATAAAATAGCTCTCGCTAATAATTTTTTTATATTATAAAAATTTTTATTTCTGATAATTTTGTTATTAATTTGACCTTGCTGTTACATCATTAGCCTGTCTAAATACATTTCAGTACCTTCTTTATTATTTGAATAGTTAAGTTCTGTCTTCTACAACGCAAAGAACGTTCTAGAGATTGTTTACCAGTAACCTACTTTTCCATAATTATTCTCGTATTATTTTATTTGCTTCCACTTGTTGCACCTAAAATACTGTCTCTCCCTTGCATTTCTGCCATAATAGCCTGCCAGGGGCCACCACTAAAGTAGCACTTAAAGGATATAAGAGCCAGTTACTGATCTGGAAATATATCCTACAGAAGATGTCAACAGGTGAGACATTGAAGCGTCCTCATTTGGCGGCCAAACATCCCAGAGGCAAGATCTCACCTCAGCAGTCAAGCTTATTTCAAACCTTATTTACATGGCATCTTCACAGGAATTCATCTGGCACAAACAAGGTTAGGGATAGTGTATGGTAAAGCTCGTGGGTTAAACAAATTGGGATTTCGAGAATTAGTTACATTTGTTACTGGTCAAATCCTATGAAAATTTTCTCAGATTCCATCCCCATACAAACGAACTTTAGTAGATTACCTAACTGGAATCTCACTTGCCAAACTTAATTCCTTAACCTGGAAATTACATCTGATATACACTGCTAAGAAGTTTCTTTCACTGAATATGGTAAATGAGAATCTCATCCTCTGAAGATTGGTTATGAGCCCGTAAAAATCTATCCCTTCTTCTAACAAATTCTAGTTTCACCCTGTTGGCTTTGCAAATATTTCTTGTTAACCACAATTTAATGATTATATACTGTATTTATCTTGCTGATTCTTCATATATTGGGGATATAGTGTTTTGAGTTATAAGTTGCAAATACTTCAAAAGGTGGTTTTGCCCCTTTTTCATTGCAAATAGTTCTTGATAACCAAAAGTGAATGAATACTGTTTTTATTTCATAGATTCTTCCTTTATCGTAAATAGAGTGTTTTACCATATAAATTGTATATCATTAATAGGCATTGCAACTATTGGGATTGCCCACAATTTAAGGAATACATACAGTACTGTATTTGTCTTGCTTATTCTTCATTTATTGTGAATAAATTGTTTTTCTTTAATACCAGCAAAGACTTAATAATTTTGTATGCTCTTATGGTAGTATAAATATTTCTGGTTAGCTGTGACTAATCAATATATTTTCATCCAATAGAATAATATTAGAAACTCATTATATGTGTGCTCGTGCTTTCAGTTTCCCATTATTAACGGTGAGTCGTTTCTGTTTCTGCAATTGCAGTGTCCTCTATTCTACTCTGCCTGTGTGACAGAGGTAATCATCGAGTTGAGGCCAAAGTCTTGGCATCCACTTGTGGTACTGGGAAACGAAATCATGCTCACCAACTCCAGAATCCGAGGCAGCATTCCTTAAAATTTTAATTCAAAAAATTAATTCAATTCTTTTAATGTGTCATTGCATTTCCAATATTAAAAGAAAGTTGAATTCTGAGTTTCATTTAACCAAGTATTGATATACGGGTGGGGTGTTCAAGTACAAATATCTGTCCTGTCTGTTTGTGAGCTCTTAACCGAGTTCAGTACTTTAAGTCTCCTTAGTAAAACAGAATCTTAACAACCCTCCATGCCCACACTAACGAAGGCACAGAGGCTGAGAAGATTCGGTGGTAGCTCACCTCCATGCCACCCGTCTGCTCGTCCTAGTCAATGAATTCGACCACAGGCAACTGAGGGACTAGGAGAAAGTTAAAAGCACACTTCTTGCCTCGAAGAACTTTTCTCAAGCTGAGTGTTGTGTTAGGTTTGTCTCCAATTTCTCATTGAAGGAGGAGAACTGTAGTGCCTTTGGCAAACGCAAGGCTCGCTTCTTTAATGATTGGTTGCAAATTGCAAAGTGTCCTCACGAGAAGTGGTATCCGTGCTTGATGTTTGATTCAATTGCCAATGACTTCCCTATGGATGTTGTTGCATATGAATAGACTCAGCTTAAGGATGAGATCAACTTTGAGAAAAGTTTAGCCGCTCTGGATGAATACCTCCAGCACAACTAGCCTGGAGTACGTGTCTGTGGCCTTATGAGGGCAAGAAGGGCTGATCTCATGGCTTCTCCTCAGAGTGTCATCTCCCACGCAGCAGGCCATGATTCTCACCAGAAAGGAGACTGCAGGAACGGGAAGCAAAAGGGCCCTTTTCAGAACTCCAATCATCTAAGCTCATCCTTCTAACACTCCAAAGCCTTATTACGGCCATGCACACACACACACAGTACACACATCCCAGTATCTCTTAAATTTTTCTTTTGTGTTTTTGAGTGACTAAGTGCTTAGTGGAAAACTACCATAATTTCCCTAAATCTGAAATCCTGCAGAGTATTGTGAGTACAAAACTTATATTTGTTGTATGACGAGACTGTCCAAAATATTAAAGGAAAAAATTGAGAACATATTCGTGAGGGGAGAGAGAAGCTGCTGTCCTGTTCTGCCTTGAAGGAAATTTAGAAGAGTTGCCAGAGGTGAAGCCATCATATCACATTACCTAATTTTTTGTGTAAACTGGGGAAAGCTCTTAGGCCGTTTACCTGATCCTGTGGCTCCATATATTGTTAAAATCAGTATCCTTCCCATTTATATTAACTTGTTAGTTAGTTTGATACTCGAAATAATTGAATGATTATATAAATACCAAATATACACCTGTCAACAATAATGAGTTAATTTGCCAAGTAGTACAGCTGCCTTATTTTCTTCATTTTTTTCTTTTCTTTTAGCTTTCTCTTTTACTGCTTTTTTTATTTTGTATATATATTGAGTTAAATGTAAAGTCTAATCCTGTGATAACATATCTTGCTTAGCAAGTGAGTTTATCAGTTAGGAAGAATATAGAGCAGAAACAGGTGGGTGCCTCCTCAGACACAAATTTGAATTTTCCTTCAGGTTTGACTTTTGTTTTGATGCATTTTTTTTTTCTTTTTCTTTTTATCCTTAAATTACTATAGTCAAATTTTTAATTTAAGATGTGTGTTACCAGAAAAGAGATAAATTGAGTCACTAAATAGCACTTATATGGAGATATAAAAATTCTGTGTGAAGCTTAAATAAAAGTTTTTCTCTTTTTTTTTCTTTCTCTTCTTCTTTCTATATTCTGTGAGAGGGAGAACATAAAAATGAGGCCATCTCTGTCCCAAACCTCTCCCACCCATGGGTCGGAAGGAGGGGTAGCCATTAGGAGACTTAAACAGAATATCAAGAAAATAGAGGCAATGGTTATAAGCCTTGATGATAAAATTCGGAATATGGATGGAGAGATGAAAGAGAATGAAACACTCAGAGAGCAAATAAGATCTTTGGAGGAAGCAAATAAAGCACAAGGGCAGGAGAGAAAGGAACTAGAAAAAAAGAATAAAGAAGCTGGAAGGGAAAAAGGGTCAACTAGAAACTAGAATTTCTAAACAAGAAGATAAAAACAAACAGCTGAATGACAAGCTAAAGGAATTAGATGTTAGTTCACTGCTCTCTTCTGAGAGAAACGAGATTGCTGCATGGAATGTCCAGATTAAGAAAAACATTGAACAGTTCAGAAAAGAGTTCCAGGAGTTGAATATGGAAAATGATGTCATGAAAACTCCCTTTGCTGATGCACTAAAGGGGAATGTGGCAGTAAAAGAGGCTGTAAAGGTGGTGGCACTGGAAAGCATACAAACAGTTGACTATAAAGAGACAGTAATCGACAAAATGAAAGACGTTGTGATGGAAAGGGCAAACCCACTCATTAAACAGGCACTTGATAAGGAGAAGACAGTGGTAATGTAAGGCATAAGCGAATCCCAGGAGCCAACATGGCAGGGGAGACTTGAAGAAAATAAAGCTAGGGTTGTAGACCTGATAAGAAAGCTTGGAGTAGTTTGTGGTCCTGAGGATATTGTAAACATACACCAACTACGTAAATATTCGAGGGAAGGAGAGCCGAGACCAACAAAAGTAACCTTTGAGAGAGGGGAAACATGTAGGGAAATATTGTTGAGAAAAAAAAGTCTAAAAGACCTTCAAGAATTCAAAGAAGTGTTCATTTGACGATACAGAACACAGGAAGAGATGGGAAAGATCAAAAACTTGTTGCAAGAGGCAAGAAGGTTAAATGAGGAAAGAAATGAAGAAGAGAAGAAAAATTTTCATTACAGAGTTCTTCCAGACAAAGAGGAGATAAAGAAGATAATGACATAAGATCAGGGGATGGGGCCTCATTAAGATTGTTATACACAAATGCTGATGGATTTTTTGGTAAGGCAGTAAAATTAAAAGATAGGATTCACAACAGTAAGGCAGATATAGTAGCAATTACAGAGACTAAGTTGGGTGAGGCCATAAACAGTGTCACAGTTTTTCCTAAGGGCTTCAAAATACTAAGGGTTGAAAGATCTGAGAGGACTGGTGGAGGGATAGCACTGCTCATAAGTGAAAGGATTCAAGTTGAAGAAATAAACTTGGCTATAGAAAGTGAGTTCAAGGAATTTCTTGTTGCTCGCATAAATACTGGGTCAGAGAGCATTATAATAACTGTTGTATATAACCCACCAAGGGCCCAGAATAGGCTTGAAGTTTATGAGGAAAGTCATATAGGTACTATTGAAGTCATGAACTCTGTTGTTAACATGGCGCAGGAAAAAAAATGTAGGATTTTGATTAAGGGAGATTTTAATCATAAAGAGATAGATTGGATAAATCTTGACCTACACAGTGGTGAGGACTCATTTGGGGCAATATTCCTAGATTGCATACAAGGGAATTTCCTACACCAACATGTAATGGAACCAACGAGGACCACGGGTGGGGATGAGCCATCACTACTTGATCTAGTATTCACAGATAACGTGTTGGATACTGAAAAAATTGAGTATGAACCACCAGTTGGAAAGAGTGACCACTGTGTGTTGTTGATGGAGTATATCATTGAAGATATTCTGCCTGAGAGTAGAGGCACTGAGGACATGAGGAGGAATTATCAGAAAGGAGATTACATCAAAATGAATGAGCTTTTTGCAGTTATTGACTGGAGAACCTTATTTTACCACAAGTCTGTACAAGAAATGTATGACATCTTTTGTGAGAAATATGGGAAGATAGTAGATTGCTGCATACCTATCACCAGAGTAGGTGTAATTCATGCCAGAGAAAAATGGTTCGATAATGGGGGTAAAGGAGCTAAGGAGTGGAGAGACAAATGCTGGAAAAGGCATAGGAGGAGAAAAAACATAAATGCCTGGCAAACCTACAAAAGAGCAAAAAATGACTACCTAAGTAAAAGGAGAGAGGCAGAGAGAGACTATGAGAGGGACATCACCAGGAAGGCTAATGAAAATCCCAAGCTTTTCCACAGCTTTATCAGTGGAATACTAAAGGTAAAAGAACAGCTTTTAAGGCTCAAGTGAGCGGATGGAAGCATCACTGAGACGGATGAAGAGATCTGCAAAGAATTGAACAAGGAGTTTCAGTCAGTATTTTCAGTAGAAAATACCCCACCCCCTCAGATTGCAGAGATAGAAGCTCAAGGGAAGGTATTAGAGAACATCAACCTTACAGCCACAGAGGTATGCAAAGCACTAATGGATTTAGATGTTCATAAAGCTACAGGTCCTGATGACATATCCCCTCATGTGCTTAAGAAATGCCCAAACTCAATATCAGTGGCACTAAGTATCATATTTAAAAAGTCACTGGAGTCAGGGGAGATTCCAAGATGCTGGAAATAAGCAAATGTGATACCTATCTTCAAAAAGGGAAGGAGGGATATGGCTCTGAACAATAGACCAGTTTCCTTGACCAGCATAGTTTGCAAAGTTATGGAGAAACTACTAAGGAAACATATCTCTCTTCACTTGGAATCCATCAACTTTTGTCAGTGAGGCAACATGGCTTCAGAGAAGGTAGATCAACAGTAACAAACTTATTAGAATTTTATGATGAGGTAAGCCGAATCTTACAGGAAAGAGAGGGCTGGGCAGATTGCATATTCCTAGACTTCCAGAAAGCATTTGACACTGTTCCTCATGGGAGACTTATTAGGAAGCTGCAAGCAATGGCTAGAATAGGTGGAAATGTTTTGGAATGGATAAAAACTTACTTAGAAGGAAGGGAACAGAGGGTTAAAGTAAGACACTCAATGTCTGAATAGAGAAGAGTTAGTAGTGGAGTTCCACAGGGTTATGCTTTAGGGCCACTTTTGTTCCTTGTATATGTAAATGACCTACCAGAGTCTGTAAATTCATTCATGAATATGTTTGCAGATGATGCAAAGATTGTGAAGAAAGTAAAAAATGAGAACAATGGTTAAGAACTTCAGGAGGATCTAAATAATCTGCATGAGTGGTCAGAAAGGTGGCTAATGAAATTTAATACTTCAAAATGTAAGGTAATGTGAATGGGTAACGTGCAAGAAGGCCCAAGCCTGACTACTAATTGGCTGGAGTACAACTTCAAAAGACAGAAAATGAGAGAGATCTAGGAGTAAACATACTGGCAGATTTGTCTCCAGAAATACATATAAATGGCATAGTAAGGGCAGCATATGCATTCTTATCAAATGTAAGGGTAGCCTTCAGCCACATGGACAAGGAAATGTTCAGAAATATTTATGTAACCTATGTGAGGCCAAAACTCGAATATGCAGCCCCCATTTGGAATCCACACTTGAAAAAGCACATAGCTAAGCTTGAAAAAGTTCAAAGACATGCCACGAAACTGGTGGCAGAAATACGCAATCTCAATTATGATGAGAGGCTTAGGTAATTAGACTTACCATCACTCGAAGCTAGAAGACTGAGGGGGGATATGGTGGCAGTCTTTAAATTCCTTCATGGTTATGATAGAGTGGATAGGGATCGATATATTGATATGGCTGGCTCTAGAACTAGAGGTCATAGTTTGAAGCTTCGTAAGAAAACTTCTTTGCAGGATGTAAGGAAATACTTTTTCAGTGTAAGAGTAGTTGATAATTGGAATTGGCTAAGCGAGGAGGTAGTTAATGCTATCTCAATCCATAGTTTTAAGGACAGGTATGATAAGTATCACAAGTATAAAATGGAACCGATCAGGAGACGGGAAGATACGAGCTTTGGGCTCTTTCCCGAAAACACAATTAGGTAATCACAATTAGGTAATCACTCAAGAAGGACGACTTGGTAAGACCTAAGCCTGAGCAGTTCAGAGGAGAGGGCAATTACCCTGCTACACCTTCCTAGGGTTTTCAGCTAAACTCTAAGAGCCACCACACTAGCTCTCATAGCAGCTGCCCTCATAACCGTCTAGCCATTCATTTGGCCAATGCCGTAGAAACAATGCCAGAAAGGGCCACTGAGGATAACGCCGAGGAACCACAATACAAACTTGCCAATGTGGAATTCACCAAACTTGATGATCCCGAGATGATCCCAAAATACCTAGGAACCATCAATGGTGTGGAAGCTGAGATAGCCCTCTAAACAGGGACCAGTGGCATGTTTGTTGATGAGAGATTCATCAGGCAAAGTCATTCGAGTCCGGGTTGCTGGGGGAGAACTTCAGATATGACGCTGCTGTGTCATTGACATGGACTGCAAATACTACAAGTGAAAAGCCCCACAAGTTCATCCCGCTGCACTTTTCTTCTTGAGACACACACCCCACGACACTATTGGATATTGGCCTTTCGAGATGATGTATGGTCATAAGGTCAGAAGCCCAGTGGAATTCTTGGCAGAGTGTTGGGACTCACCTACCATCAAGGATGACGATAGGGACGTCCATGAGTATATTTTGAAGTCTACGTCCCATCTCACAAAGGCCTGGAAAACTTCCCAATTAGCCATTAAGGATCACCAGAAGACTGACAAGCTCCTCTTTGACAAGCGTGCCTGGTGTTGGGCCCTGACACCCGGAGATCGAGCTCTGTTACTTCTTTCAACAGATACTCACAATCTAATGCTATGCTAGAATGGATTATACACTAAGGTACACCGTGTGACCGTCAACAATTGCATGTTAAATATTGATGGCAATACAACGACCTCCCAGGCACTACCGCTACCCTTAAGCATCATGTCAGATTGACTAACCCAGAGCCATTTCGGCATTCCTATGGCCTTCCCCACGAGCTTTCCGTACAGCTGAAGGAAATCTTGGGTCCGTCTCGGAATAGTTGAAAAGAGCATTTCGCCTTGGTGTTCACCGTTACTGGCAGTGCATAAGTGAATTGGCAGTCACAGGTTCTGCCTCGAATGTCGTAACCTTAGTTCCCATACCATCTTTGACGGAGAGCCCATTGCCTACACCAAGCATATTTTCTCATTACTCTCTCGAACCCGCTACTTGTCCAAACTGGATCTGGCCAGTGGATTTTGATAAGTCCTACTGACCAAGACTACCAAGCCTCTAACAGCCTTTTCCACATGATACGATCTATGCCAGTTCAGGGTCATGCCTTTTGGGATGGTGAATGCCCCTGGCTGCTTCAGCCAACTCATAAAGACAGTATTGTAGGACCTCAATAACGTTTCTTGCTTTATGGATGATATTTTCGTGCATTTTCAGGATTGGTTATAGCACCTCACGACTCTTTGTAGAGTTCTCACTCCTCTGAAATAGCATGGACTTCATTTAAAACCTTCCAAATGCGAGATTGGTTTCACACAATTGCAGTATTTCAGCCACTTGATCGGAGAAGGAGCTATGTCTCCTATATAGGACAAGGTGCGAGCTATTAAGGATATGGAAAAACCTGCTACTCTCACTCAACTAAGATCATTTCTGGGTAGTGTTAGCTACTACCAACAGTTCATTCCACACTTTAATACTATTGCTGCACCTTTGCTGCAAATGACCTCCTTAAAGCGAGGTAAAACCTCGCATGGGCAGACGAGTCAAAGAGAGTATTTTTCAAGCTCTTGGAAACATTGCCAGTTCTTTTGCCTCCTCTTCCCAACAACAAACCCTCTTCAGAGTTAATGAGCTCACCAACCTTCTTATTCAGGCCATACTGGCAGCTGTTCGACTCCTTGAAGCAGACGCCTCTCCTCAAGATGCCTATAATCAATTCATCGAAGTAGCCCATCCATCGTCGCCCAAGCCCTAGTCTCCAGAACCCACCACCAGCTTCAACAATCCACCACTCCTACCACCTCCACCTCCTTAAATCATCAAGGTCTAATCTCGGGATCCTACACTGGAATTCCCAGGGTCTCAGACACAAGGTACAACATCTTGAAGGCATTGCCATGGCTGACAATATAGATGTCATCATGGTTCAAGAAACCCTGTGCACAGAGCAAAACACTCCAAAAATCTGAGAATACAAAGGATTCTACCAACACTGGTCTCCAAGGGAGAACAGAGGCAGCGCCACCGTCATCAGGAAAAACCTATTAGCTAAGGAAATAACCTGACCAGTCTTCTGCGGCAAAGATGTCCACGTCCTCGCTGTTAGCATCCAACTTCAGGGCAGCTGCATAGATCTGTACAACATTTACAGACGACACGATGGTGGCTTAGACCTGACTACCTTCTTCGGGCTAGCCAGTCATCGTGACTTGGTAATAGGAAGCGACTTCAATGCGCACCTTCCAAGATTCAGGTATGAGCGCCCCTGTGCTGCAGGCAGACATATCATTAGCCTGCTGGATGACCGAGAAGACATCTCCCTTCTCAACAATCATGAGCCAAGTCATGACAGAGGTGGAATACTGGACCTCACCTTTGTCTCCAACTCCCTAAGGCAAGACGCCACATGGAGAGTTCATCCCCTGGTCACAAGCAACCACTACGGGATCCATCTCACACGGCCAATTCCTGAAATCTTCCAAATCCCTGCTCCTACCCATCGATGGAATTTCCAGAAGGCTGACTGGGGCCGATTCCAGGAGCACCTCAGCAATTGGTTTTTAGCCTACACACCATTCGAAGACATCGACCAAGCAGAGGCCAAGCTAGTCAATGCCCTGCA
Source organism: Halocaridina rubra (assembly GCA_037179515.1). Taxonomy (NCBI): domain Eukaryota; kingdom Metazoa; phylum Arthropoda; class Malacostraca; order Decapoda; family Atyidae; genus Halocaridina; species Halocaridina rubra. The sequence goes on along the minus strand of JAXCGZ010000077.1, from coordinate 1,719 downwards.
AGCTGCAGCAAACTCCTCCATCCTCCTCTGTAATTCACAACACACCACTCATCGGGACAGATGGTACTACTGTGACAGAGTTAAAGAACTCAATCACCGGCTCAAAGTCATCCGGAAAATGCACAAAAAACGTCTCACTGAAGACTCCTACCGCACTCTCCAGGCAGTCAAACAACATGTCCATGAAGAGACACGCACCATTAAGAGGAAAAAATGGCTAGCATGGTGTTCCACCCTTGATGCTCAAACCTCTGTGGGCCAGATGTGGAGGAGCATTAACTCCATTGCTAAAGGTAAACTTCCTAAAACCATCCCCCACTGGGATCCTAGCAGGGCAGCAGAAGAACTCTCCGTCAAATTCGCGGAAATTGCAAGCTCCAACCAGCTCCCCATCGCCACCAGTACAAATAATTGAATAATTAAAAAAAAGAAAATACCAAATATCCACCTGTCAACAGTACTGAGTTAAGTTGCCAAGTAGTACAGCTGTCTTATTTTTCTTCATTTTTTTGCTTTTCTTTTAGCTTTCTCTTTTACTATTTTTTTTTATTTTGTATATATATTGAGTCAAATGTAAAGTCTAATCCTGTGATACATATCTTGGTTAGCAAGTGAGTTTATCAGTGAGGAAGAATATATAGCAGAAACAGGTGGGTGCCTCCTCAGACACAGGTTCGAATTTTTCCTTCAGGTTTGACTTTTGTTTTGTTGCATTTTTTTTCTTTTTCTTTTTATCCTTAAATTACCATGGTCAAGTTTTTAAGTTAAGATGTGTGTTACCAGAAAAGAGATAAACTGAGTCACTAAATAGCACTTATATGGAGATATAAAAATTCTGTGTGAAGCTTAATTAAAATTTTTTCTCTTTTTTTTTCCTCTTTCTCGTCTTCTTTCTATATTCTGTGAGAGGGAGAACATAAAAATGACTCCATCTCTGTCCCAAACCTCTCCCATCCATGGGTCGGTAGGAGGGGTAACCATTAGGAGACTTAAACAGAAATTCAAGAATTTAGAGGAAATGGTTATAAGCCTTGATGATAAAATTCGGAATATGGATGGAGAAATGAAAGAGAATGAAACACTCAGAGAGCAAATAAGATCTTTGGAGGAAGCAAATAAAGAACAAGGGCAGGAGAGAAAGGAACTAGAAAAAAGAATAAATAAGCTGGAAGGGGAAAAGAGTCAACTAGAATCTAGAATTTCTAAACAAGAAGATAAAAACAAACAGCTGAATGACAAGCTAAAGGAATTAGATGTTAGTTCACTGCTCTCCTCTGAGAGAGACGAGATTGCTGCTTGGAATGTCCAGATTAAGGAAAACATTGAACAGTTCAGAAAAGAGTTCCAGGAGCTGAATATGGAAAATGATGTCATGAAAACTTCCTTTGCTGATGCACTAAAGGGGAATGTGGCAGTAAAAGAGGCTGTAAAGGTGGTGGCACTGGAAAACATACAAACAGTTGACTATAAAGAGACAGTAATCGAAAAAATGAAAGACGTTGTGATGGAAAGGGCAAACCCACTCATCAGACAGGCACTTGATAAGGAGAAGACAGTGGTAATCTCAGGCATAAGTGAATCCCAGGAGCCAACATGGCAGGGGAGTGTGACAGAGTGTTTCGCTCAATGTCAATTGAGGCTGTTAGATGCCTTATTAAATAAAATTAGTAACATAACTGTTATTTTCTAACTAAAAAAATTAATTCCCTTTAACATAAC
>JAXCGZ010000076.1:150000-164606 GCA_037179515.1 Halocaridina rubra | reverse complement strand
GGATTTGCCGTCAGTCCTTAGGTGGAGACAGACACCTACTTCCAGGAAATACTGGCAGAACAAATGTATGGTGTGTGAGGCAGTGGTATCACTTCCACAGGGGACGGCAACAGGCCACCCTGAGAGTCGGTCAGCGATGACGAGGAAGGATTTCCCCCGTGACACTGAAGAACTCTGCAGAGACTGACTTAAAAGGTCAGGTGGGTTTGTCATCATACATGAGGGGCTCCTGTTGTTGGCTGGGCTCCAACACCTGACATGGTTTGCAGCCATTGGCAGTGTTCTTTATGTGAGAATTGATGCCAGGCCCAAAAACGGTCTGTCTTGCCCGACTCTTTGTGACTTCCACACCTCTGTGCTGTCATGCAGGGCAAGTTAGGGTGCGGCAACAAAGGGTAGCAGGAACCACGATCCATTGGCCATACAAGCCAAGTTCCCCTTCTGCATTGAAACTTTCTTGTATTGTCCAGTATGAATGGATGGCAGAGGATAACTCGTACTAATCTCTGCAATCTGAAGGGGTGGAGTATTTTCTACTGTAAATACTGACTGAAACTCCTTGTTTAATTCTTTGCAGATCTCTTCATCTGTCTCAGTGATGCTTCCATCTGCTCTCTTAAGCTTTAAAGCCTGTTCTTTTACCTTCAGTTTTCCCCTGATAAAGCTGTGGAAAAGTTTGGGATTTATTTAGCCTTCCTAGTGATGTCCCTTTCCTAGTCTCTCTCTGCCTCACTTCTTTTACTTAGGTAATAATTTCTTGCTCTTTTATAAGTCTGCCAGGCATTTATGTTTTTCTCCTCCAATACCTTTTCCAGCATTTGTCTCTCCACTCCTTAGTTCTTTTACACTCATTATTGAACCAATTCTCTCTGACATGAATTACACCTACTTTGGTGACCGGTATGCAGCAATCTACAATCTTCCCATATTTCTCATGAAAAATGTTGTACATTTCTTGTACAGATTTGTTGTTAAATAAGGTCCTCCAGTCAATAACTGCAAAAAGCTCATTCATTTTGATGAAACAATTAGAGAGATAATATGTGCATGTCTCGGTGTCGGTGTGGAATAATACTAAGTCCAGAAGGAAACATCTTCTTCACTGAAGTTCTATTACTTAAGTTACAAATACACAATAAAATTATACGTGTACAAGAAGCAAGAACAGCTAACACCTGTTTGTCTCTATTGAGCAAACACAACTTAATTACTCTGTACAAGCGTGAAGCGAGAGGCTTAGGCATATGCAACATTGGTTCATCTTGCATCGACACTGCGAAATGCGGCCTAATTAAATATGTCCTCAGTGCCTCTACTCTTGGGCAGAACATCTTCAATTATACACTCCATCAACAACACACAGTGATCACTCTTTCCAATTGGTGGTTCATACTCTATATTTTCAATATCCAACACGTTATCTGTGAATACTAGATTAAGTAGCGATGGCTCATCCCCACCCCTGGCCCTCGTTGGTTCCAGTGCATGTTTGTGTTGGAAATTCCCTTGTACGTAATCTAGGAATCTTGCCCCAAATGAGTTCTCACCAATGTGTGGGTTAAGATTTATCCAATCTGTCTCTTTACGATTAAAATCTCCCATAATCAATATCCTACCTTTTCTCTCCTGTGAAATGTTAACAACTGAGTGTATGACTTCAACAGTACTTATATGGCTTTCCTCATAAGCTTCTAGCCTATGTTGGTTCCTTGGTGGATTATATACAACAGTTATTATAATTCTCTCTGACCCAGTATCTATGCGAGCAACAAGAAATTCCTTGAACTCACTTTCCATTGCAAAGTTTATTTCTTCAACCTGAATCCTTTCACTTATGAGCAGTGCTATCCCTCCACCAGTCCTCTCAGATCTTTCAACCCTTAATATTCTGAAGCCCTTAGGAAAAATTGTGACACTGTTTATGTCCTCACTCAACTTAGTCTCTGTAACTGCTACTATATATGCTTTACTGTTGCGAATACTATCTTGTAATTCTACTGCCTTACAAGCTAACCCATCAGCATTTGTGTGATTACCTAATTGTGATTACCTAATTGTGTTTACGGGAAAGAGCCCAAAGCTCGTATCTTCCCGTCTCCTCATCGGTTCCATTTTATACTTAGTGATACTTATCATACCTGTCCTTAAAACTATGGATTGAGATAGCATTAACTACCTCCTCGCTTAGCCAATTCCAATTATCAACTACTCTTACACTGAAAAAGTATTTCCTTACATCCTGCAAAGAAGTTTTCTTACGAAGCTTCAAACTATGACCTCTAGTTCTAGAGCCAGCCATATCAAAATATCGATCCCCATCCACTCTATCATAACCATGAAGGAATTTAAAGACTGTCACCATATCCCCCCTCACTCTTCTAGCCTCGAGTGATGGTAAGTCTAATTCCCTCAGCCTATCATCATAACTGAGATTGCGTATTTCTGGCACCAGTTTCGTGGCATGTCTTTGAACTTTTTCAAGCTTAGCTATGTGCTTTTTCAAGTGCGGATTCCAAAAGGGGGCTGCATATTCGAGTTTTGGCCTCACATAGGTTACATAAATATTTTTGAACATTTCCTTGTCCATGTGCCTGAAGGTTACCCTTACATTTGATAAGAATGCATATGCTGCCCTTACTATGCCATTTATATGTATTTCTGGAGACAAATCTGCCAGTATGTTTACTCCTAGATCTCTCTCATTTTCTGTCTCTTGAAGTTGTACTCCTCAGCCACCGAGTAGTCAGGCTTGGGCCTTCTTGCACTTGTACCCATTCTCATTACCTTACATTTTGAAGTATTGAATTTCATTAGCCACTTTTCTGACCACTTATGCAGATTATTTAGATCCTCCTGAAGTTCTCTACCATTGTTCTCGTTTTTTACTTTCTTCACAATCTTTGCATCATCTGCAAACATATTCATGAATGAATTTACAGACTCTGGTAGGTCATTTACATATACAATGAACAAAAGTGGCCCTAAAACTGAACCCTGTGGAACTCCACTACTAACTCTTCTCCATTCAGACACTGAGTGTCTTACTCTAACCCTCTGATCCCTTCCTTCTAAGTAAGTTTTTATCCATTCCAAAACATTCCCACCTATTCTAGCCATTGATTGCAGCTTCCTAATAAGTCTCCCATGTGGAACAGTGTCAAACGCTTTCTGGAAGTCTAGGAATATGCAATCTGCCCAGCCCTCTCTTTCCTGTAAGATTTGGCTTACCTCATCATAAAATTCTAATAAGTTTGTTACTGTTGATCTACTTTCTCTGAAGCCATGTTGCCTCACTGACAAAAAGTTGAAGGATTCCAAGTGAAGAGAGATATGTTTCCTTAGTAGTTCTCCATAACTTTGCAAACTATGCTGGTCAAGGAAACTGGTCTATAGTTCAGAGCTGTATCCCTCCTTCCCTTTTTGAAGATAGGTATCACATTTGCTTGTTTCCAGCATCTTGGAATCTCCCCCGACTCCAGTGACTCCTTAAATATGATACTTAGTGCCACTGATATTGTGTTTGCGCATTTTTTAAGCACATGAGGGGATATGTCATCAGGACCTGTAGCTTTATGAACATCTAAATCCATCAGCGCTTTGCATACCTCTGTGGCTGTAAGGTTGATGTTCTCTCATACCGGCCCTTGAGCTTCTATCACTGCAATCTGAGGGGGTGGGGTATTTTCTACTGTAAATACTGACTGAAACTCCTTGTTCAATTCTTTGCAGATCTCTTCATCCGTCTCAGTGATGCTTCCATCCGCTCTCTTTAGCCTTAAAACCTGTTCTTTTACCTTCAGTTTTCCTCTGATAAAGCTGTGGAAAGGCTTGGGATTTTCTTTAGCCTTCCTGGTGATGTCCCTCTCATAGTCTCTCTCTGCCTCTCTCCTTTTACTTAGGTAGTCATTTCTTGCTCTTTTGTAGGTTTGCCAGGCATTTATGTTTTTTCTCCTCCTATACCTTTTCCAGCATTTGTCTCTCCACTCCTTAGCTCTTTTACACCCATTATCGAACCCTTTCTCTCTGGCATGAATTACACCTACTTTGGTGACAGGTATGCAGCAATCTACTATCTTCCCATATTTCTCACAAAAGATGTCATACATTTCTTGTACAGATTTGTTGTAAAATAAGGTTCCCCAGTCAATAACTGCAAAAAGCTCATTCATTTTGATGTAATCTCCTTTCCGATAGTTCCTCCTCATGTCCTCAGTGCCTCTACTCTCAGGAAGAATATCTTCAATGATATACTTCATCAACAACACACAGTGGTCACTCTTTCCAATTGGTGGTTCATACTCAATTTTTTCAATATCCAACACATTATCTGTGAACACTAGATCAAGTAGTGATGGCTCATCCCCACCCCTGGCCCTTGTTGGTTCCATTACATGTTGGTGTAGGAAATTCCCTTGTATGCAATCTAGGAATCTTGCCCCGAATGAGTCCTCACCACTGTGTGGGTCAAGATTTATCCAATCTATCTCTTTATGATTAAAGTCTCCCATAATCAAAATCCTACATTTTTTTCCCCGTGCCATGTTAACAACTGAGTTTATGACTTCAATAGTACCTATATGACTTTCCTCATAAACTTCAAGCCTATTTTGGTTCCTTGGTGGGTTGTATACAACAGTTATTATAATGCTCTTTGACCCAGTATTTATGCGAGTAACAAGAAATTCCTTGAACTCACTTTCTATAGCCAAGTTTATTTCTTCAACTTGAATCCTTTCACTTATGAGCAGTGCTATCCCTCCACCAGTCCTCTCAGATCTTTCAACCCTTAGTATTCTGAAGCCCTTAGGAAAAACTGTGACACTGTTTATGTCCTCACTCAACTTAGTCTCTGTAATTGCTACTATATCTGCCTTACTGTTGTGAATCCTATCTTTTAATTCTATTGCCTTACCAGCTAATCCATCAGCATTTGTGTATAACAATCTTTCTGAGGCCCCATCCCCTGATCTTCTGTCATTATCTTCTTTATCTCCCCTTTGTCTGGAAGAACTCTGTAACGAAAATTTTTCTTCTGTTCTTCATTTCTTTCATCATTTAACCTTCTTGCCTCATCCAACAAGTTTTTGATCTTTCCCATCTCTTATTGTGTTCTGTATGGTCTAATGAACACTTCTTTGAATTTTTGAAGGTCTTTTAGACTTTTTTTCCTCAACAATATTTCCCTACATGTTTCCCCTCTCTCAAAGGTTACTTTTGTTGGTCTCGGCTTTCCTTCCCTCGAATATTTACCTAGTTGGTGTATGTTTACAATATCCTCAGGACCACAAACTACTTCAAGCTTTCTTATCAGGTCTACAACCCTAGCTTTATTTTCTTCAAGTCTCCCCTGCCATGTTGGCTCCTGGGATTCACTTATGCCTGAGATTACCACTGTCTTCTCCTTATCAAGTGCCTGTCTGATGAGTGGGTTTGCCCTTTCCATCACAACGTCTTTCATTTTTTCGATTACTGTCTCTTTATAGTCAACTGTTTGTATGTTTTCCAATGCCACCACCTTTACAGCCTCTTTTACTGCCACATTCCCCTTTAGTGCATCAGCAAAGGAAGTTTTCATGGCATCATTTTCCATATTTAGCTCCTGGAACTCTTTTCTGAACTGTTCAATGTTTTCCTTATTCTGGACATTCCAACCAGCAATCTCGTCTCTCTCAGAAGAGAGCAGTGAACTAACATCTAATTCCTTTAGGTTGTCATTCAGCTCTTTGTTTTTATCTTCTTGTTTAGAAATTCTAGATTCTAGTTGACTCGTTTCCCCTTCCAGCTTCTTTATTCTTTTTTCTAGTTCCTTTCTCTCCTGCCCTTATGGTTTATTTGCTTCCTCCAAAGATCTTATTTGTAATAATCTTAATGAGGCCCCATCCCCTGATCCTCTATCATTATCTTCTTTATCTTCCATTCATCTGGAAGAAGTCTGAAATGAAAATTTTTCTTCTTTTCTTCATTTCATTCCTCATTTAGCCTTCTAGCCTCTTGCAATACGTTTTTTATCCTCTCCATCTCTTCCTGTGTTTTCAATTATCTAATGAACATTTTTTTATTGAATTCTTGAAGGTATTTTAGGCTTTTTTTCCTCATCAATATTTCTCTACATGTGTCCCCTCTCTCAAAGGTTACTTTTATTGGTTTTTGCTTTCCTTCCCTAGTATAATTACCTAGTTGATTAATGTTTACAATATCTTCAGGACCACATACTACTCCAAGCTTTTTTATCAGGTCTACAATCCTAGCTTTATTTTCTTCAAATCTCCCCTGCCATGTTTTCTCCTGGGATTCGCTTATGCCTGAGAATACCACTGTCTTCTCTTTAGCAAGTGCCAGTTTAATTAGTGGATTTGTCCTTTCCATCACAACGTCTTAAATTTTTTCTATTACTGTTACTTTATAGTCAACTGTTTGTATGTTTTCCAGTGGCAACACCTTCACAGCCTCTTTTACTGTCACATTCCCCTTTATTGCATCAGGCTAGGAAGTTTTCATGGCATCATGTTCTGTATTCAGCTCCTGAAAGTTTTCTAAGCTGTTCAATGTTTTCCTTAATCTGGACATTCCAAGCAGCAATCTCGTCTCTCTCAGAAGAGAGCAATGAACTAACATTTAATTCATTCAGGTTGTCATTCAGCTGTTTGTTGTTATCTTCTTGTTTAGAAATTCTGGTTTCTAGTTCACTCTTTTCCCCTTCCAGCTTCTCTATTTGTTTTTCTAGTTCTTTTCTCACTTGCCCTTGTGCTTTATTTGCTTCCTCCAAAATTCTTATCTCCTCTCTGAGTGTTTCATTCTTTTTCATTTCTCTATTCATATTCCAAATTTTAAAATCAAGGTTTATAACCAGTGTCTCTAATTCCTTGACTTTTTGTTTCAGTCTCCTGACAGCCATTCCTCCTCGTGCTACATCCCCCAACGATCCTCTACTACCCTTCCCCCTACCATTGGATGGGGGGTTAGGGACAGAGATGACCTCATTTTGATGTTTTCCCTTTCACAGAATATATAGAGAAGAAAAGAAAGAGAGAGAAAAGTTTATATTTTAGCGTCACACAGAATTTCTATATCTTCATATGAGTAGTATTTAGTTATTCAGTTCATCTCTTTTCTGGTAACACACATTCTAAATTAAAATTTGATTTTGGTAATTACAAAAAAAAAAAAAAAAATGCAAAGTAAAACTCCTCTTGAAGGAAAATTTGAATTTGTATCTGAAGAGACACCCACCTGTTTCTGCTATATATTCTTCTTAACTGATGAACTGGTCATTTCAGAAAAAAAAATATTAATCACTTGTTAACCAAGGCATGTTATCACAGGATCAGACTTTAAATCTAATACAATTTATGAAATATAATAATAATAAAAGAGAACAAAGCAAATTGAAAAAATATAAAACTTCTGTGGTACTTGGCAACTTAACTTAGTACTGTTGACAGGTGTATTTTTTGTATTTATTTAATAATGCAATTATTTTGTATAACAAGCTAACTATCAAGATAATCTAAATGGGATGGATATTGATTTTAACAATATATGACATCACAGGATCAGGTAAACAGCTGTAAGAGCTCTCTCCAATATACACAGAAAATTAGGTAATGTGATGTGGTGGCTTCCCCTCTGACAACTCTTCTAAGCTTCCTTCAAGGCAGGACAGGACAGCTTCTTCTTTTCCCCCTCTCAAAAGTATTCTAATTTTTTTCCTTTAGTATTTTGGACAGTCTTGCTACCTACAAATATAATTTTTTTACTCACAATATTCTGCAGAATCTCTTATTCAGGAAAATTTTGCTTAAGTTTTATACTTTAGTCCTGGTCACTCAAAAACACAAGGGAAAATTCGAGAGATAGTGATTGCGTGTGTTCTAATGCCTACCATGTGTGTTTGTTGTCTCAAATCAGTCGCCACTCCAAAGTTTTGTGCTCCCAGACAGCTTCCATATGCACTAAAATCATTGGTTGAGCAAGAAATTCATAGGCTAATAGCTAATGAAACTTGGGAGAAGGTAACATATTCTGAATGGGACACACTGTTAGTATCGGTAGTCAAAGACGATAATAGTATTAGAATATGTGGTAATTATAAGATTACGGTAAAGCCGCAACTACAAATAGCCCAACACCTATTACCTAGGCCAGCTGATATTTTAACCAAATTAGGCAGTTGTAAAGTCTTTTCAAAAATAGACCTCAAATAAGCCTTTCAAAAGCAGGAGTTAGATTAGAAGTCTCAGGATATATGTACATTTAATATGCACTTAGGATTGTATAGGACTAGCGGTCCTGCTTTATGGCAGCAGACAATGGACAAAATATTTAATGGAATTGATAATGATTTTGTATTTGTAGATTATATACTCATTGCAGGTAAGACTATAGCAGAACACCAGCAGATACCTGAATCAGTTTTCAAGTGCATTGGAGAAAATAGTTTGAAGGTAAAAAAAGACAAATGTCATTTCCAAGTAAAGTCTGTAGAATATTTAGGCTTAAAGATAGATGAACATGGAGTTCATAAGACAAATGATAAGGTGAAAGCGATAAAAGAAGTTAAAGTTCCTGAAGATGTTGGCAAGTTACAATCTTTCCTAGGAGTTAGTAACATTTTATGGTAATTTCATACTCAATCTCTCTATGGTAGCACACCCTTTGTATGAATTGTTAAAAAAAAGGTGTTGATTGGGAATGGTCAGAAGAATGTCAGCATGCAATTGATAATATAAAAAGTTAATTACTTTCTAAAAGGTTTCTCACACATTATTAGCCACATTTACCAGTGAAACTTACATGTGACGCTTCATCTGTAGGAAGAGGGGCAGTCCTTTCTCATGTTATGTCAGATGGAGTCGAGAGGCCTATAGTCTTCGTTTCACATTCATTAAACAATGCTAATAAAAATTACTCTCATATAGTGAAATGGGACTAGCTTTAGTATTTGGCATTAAAAAGTTCCATATTTACTTATCAGGCAAATAGAAATTCACTTTAGTGACAGATCATAAGCCATTACTAGCTATATTAAGCTCAAAAGCTGGATTAACAACAATTGTTGCAGCTAGATTACAAAGATGGGCTATTATGTTAGCCTCATATTAAAATGAGTTGGAATGTAATTCCATGAATAAGATTGGAAATGCAAATGCATTGGCCAGATTGCCAGTAGATGATGCTCCACATAAAATTTTACATGGTATTTTAATGGTAGATAATCTTTGTTTTCCTGTCGACTCTAAGGAGATATCTCAGAAAACAAAACTGGACCCAGTTTTGTCAAAAGTGTTACATGCTTTAATATCGGGACACAGTCCAAGTCAAAGCCAAGAAGAGTTGAAACCCTATTTACAAATTCGGTCAGAATTTACCATTGAAAATGGATGTATTATACGAAATGCTAGAGTAGTTATATCGAAGATATTGCAGAGTCAGGTTCTGAAGGGATTCCATGCAGAGCATTTAGGTATTGTTAAGTCAAAGGCAATTGCCTGGTCATTTGTTTGTGGACAAACATTGACAAGGATGTTGAGAGATATGTAAACCAATGTGAAAACTGTAATGCACATCAGAATGACCCACCATCAGCATGTCTACACCAATGGGAGTACCCGCAGAAGGCGTGGCAGCGTATTAATTTAGATTTTGCTGGTCCATTTTTAGGAAGGTATTTGATAATTGTTGACGCTTACAGTAAATGGTCTGAAATAATTTCTATGTCAAGTACCACTACACATGCTACTATGTCGGCACGTATGCCAATATTTGCTACTCATGGATTACCAAAAAGAATTGTTACTGATAATGGTACACAATTTTGTTCTGAAGAATTTGCTAGCTTTTTTTATATCGAATGGTTGTGGTATTATTGATATGCTAATTTAATTTGATTTCTTTGTAAGTTAACTACTAATGGAAAACATCAAAATATTTTATACTAGTAGCCTCTAAATTTTATGCTTGCGGTCCCTATGTTTTAATTCTTCTGGTCAGGGTTGCCAGGTCTGTCCTTTTAAGGACAATCTGTCCTTTCTGAGACCCGGCTGTCATTTTTTCCTCGAGAAAAAAGGACAGCCCAAAACTGTCCTTTTCTGTCCTTTTTTAACTTCATGTTATAATAATAATAATAAAAATAATAATAATATTAATAATAATAAAACTAGCATAGTATCATCCTGCAATTATGTAACCAGTGTCAACAAGTGGTGAACGATCTGTGTACCCGGACTGGACGCAAACGATTCCTGTAGATGTGCCGAGCCGACGCCAGGCCCAGGAGGGAAACAGTACTGTATCTGGCGTCTGACATGTTTGGTGGCCGAGTCTGGTTGCAACTACTCCTATGCAGATATTGTGTTTAATGTATTAACTGATTATTATAGATTAGAGATACAGTGACCTGTGCAAAATATTCAGGATGAGGAAGTTGAAAAATGTGTACGATGATGGCAGAGCGTATAATAAATCATGGGAACTTGAGTTTAAGTGGCTTTCTTGGCAAAACAATGGATATTTTTGCAAATGGTGTCAGTGTAAATTGTCATATATGCGAAAGCCGGCCTTTGAACAGCATGAGAAAAAGGTAAAGACAGGAAAGTCCAAGAATCTTTTACAAAATCAAAGAAGATAACGGACGCCTTCAAGACAAGCCCATCAAGTTCAAAGAAAGAACTCATAGAATTTGAGACAAAGTACAGCGTTTTGGCAGCATGTCACTGTAGTGTTAGGTCTTTGGATCATCCAAGTGAACTGATAGCTAAATATGGCAAAGGCAGCATTCTTGAAAATGTAAAGCTTCACCGGAAAAAGTGCATGGCTCTGTTGAAAAATTTTGTATTCTTGGCATTCTTTGAGGACCTTATTGATGATATAACAGATTCAAAGTACTCATTATTGATTGATGAGTCCACGGATGTTAGTGTGACTAAGTTACTGTACATGTGTGTGAAGTACATTTCAAAGAAAGAGAAAAGAGTGCAGACCTCGTTCTTAGGCATAATGCCTATTATATCAACAACAGGTGAAAGTCTTTTCAACGCCATTACAACCTTCTTAAGTGAGAAGAACATCAACATTAGAAATTGCATTGGCTTAGGCACAGATGGTGCCAATAACGTAAGTGGTGAAGTAAACTCTGTATTTTCAAGATTTAGAAACCTCATTCCTAATATAAAATTTGTCAAGTGCACATGTCACAGTTTAGTGCTTTGTTGTGAGAATGCTTTCAATGTTTTGCCCTCTAATCTAGGTTTTCTGATTTCTGAAAGTCCTCACTGGTTTCATTTGAGTACCTTACGTCAAGATGATTTTAGAAAGATATATGCCACAATGAACAATGGAAGTGAACAATTTGAAAAATTTGCTATACCAAACACAACCCGATGGCTGGTGAGAGGAAAATGTATAAGCATCAATTTAAAGCAATGGGAGGAGTTGCGGGCATATTCCTGTTCAGTTGTTGACAGGAAATATAATGCGCGTTTAATTAAAGAAATGATGAAGTTAACAAACTGTACCTAACCTTTGCACTTCCAATCATTCAGAATTTTGAGTCATTGAATGCAGCATTTCAAGCATCAAATCCTGATGCATCTAAGCTATTTAAAGAACTTAAAGATCTGAGAAACTTCCTGTTGCAGAAAGTCTACAGAGATCCTCATGAAAGAAAAATCTGCTGGACTCCAGATGATCGGAAACTTGGAGAAAAGTTTGAATACGATGTAAAATGCAGCAGACTAGTTCCTGAGAAAAAACTTGAAATTCAAAGACGTTGTCGTGATGTTCTTTTTGAGGCCATAAATCAGGTTGACAAGAGACTTGACAACACTTTCATGAAAATGGAGTACATTAAGTACCTCACTCCCAAGATTTGCCTGAGCCAAGTTAGACCACGATTTCATGATCTGCCATTAGAACAATTGGCTAAAGAACAAAATTTTAATGTAATGAAAGTTGCTAATCAGTATGAACAGATAACCATGAAAACAGACTGGCGAGAATCATTTCATGGTTCAGATATCCCAACAAATCCTGTCGAGTTTTGGTCATATGTTTTTGATTATGAGAATGCAGCAGGTGCAAAATGTTACAGAGATTTAGCTACCATAGTTCTTAACACATACTGCATACCACTAAGTACAGAATTTGTTGAGCGTGTTTTTTCTCATGTGACAAACGTTAAGACAAAGGCAAGGAACAAGCTAAGTGTAAGTTCTCTGGAGTCAATACTGCGAATTAGCTCACATATGTTTGTTCATGGTCTGTGTTGCAAGAAGTTTGAAGTAACAGACCGCATGCTAAGTCTGTTCACAAATGAGATGTACAAAAGAGATTGTAGAGGAACCATTCAACCAGACAACCACAACGTTCCTCTTCAGCTTTCATTTGTCCAAGCTCTCCAGCCAATCCTGCAGACGATAGCGAAGCTATTTATTTCGAAGAAATTCTTTCCTTTGATCTTTAAGTGAGTATTACATAAAGATATTGTGTGATTACCTAATTGTGATTACCTAATTGTGTTTACGGGAAAGAGCCCAAAGCTCGTATCTTCCCGTCTCCTCATCGGTTCCATTTTATACTTAGTGATACTTATCATACCTGTCCTTAAAACTATGGATTGAGATAGCATTAACTACCTCCTCGCTTAGCAAATTCCAATTATCAACTACTCTTACACTGAAAAAGTATTTCCTTACATCCTGCAAAGAAGTTTTCTTACGAAGCTTCAAACTATGACCTCTAGTTCTACAGCCAGCCATATCAAAATATCGATCCCTATCCACTCTATCATAACCATGAAGGAATTTAAAGACTGTCACCATATCCCCCCTCACTCTTCTAGCTTCGAGTGATGGTAAGTCTAATTCCCTCAGCCTCTCATCATAACTGAGATTGCGTATTTCTGGCACCAGTTTCGTGGCATGTCTTTGAACTTTTTCAAGCTTAGCTATGTGCTTTTTCAAGTGCGGATTCCAAAAGGGGGCTGCATATTCGAGTTTTGGCCTCACATAGGTTACATAAATATTTCTGAACATGTGCCTGAAGGCTACCCTTACATTTGATAAAAATGCATATGCTGCCCTTACTATGCCATTTATATGTATTTCTGGAGACAAATCTTCAAGTATGTTTACTCCTAGATCTCTCTCATTTTCTGTCTCTTGAAGTTGTACTCCAGCCACCGAGTAGTCAAGCTTGGTCTATAGTTCAGAGCCGTATCCCTCCTTCCCTTTTTGAAGATAGGTATCACATTTGCTTGTGTGTGTGTATATAAGAACATAAGAACATAAGAATAGAGGACACTGCAACATGCCTACTGGCACACACGAGGCAGCTCCATTTTTGAATTGTATTTTCAGCATGTCTAACCTATTCTATTCTACTCTACTTATTTATTCTATTTTTCTTTTTATGGTTTTTCTAACAAGCACTAACCTATTCATACCCACCCTACCTCTGTCATATGTCTATCTAATCTACATTTGAAGGTGTCTAAGGTATTGGCATTTACTATCCTACTAGGAAGCTTGTTCCATGCATCAGCTACTCTATTACCAAACCAATTTTTACCAATTTCCTTTCTGAACCTAAATTTATCAAGCTTAAATCCATTATTACGAGTTCTGGTTTGATCATGAATTTTTAAAACTTTATTAATATCTCCCTTGTTAATCCCTTTAAACCATTTATACACTTCAATCATATCCCCCCTAACTCTTCGCCTCTCTAGAGAATGTAGATTAAGTTTTTTTAATCTGTCCTCATATGGTAGATTTCTGATGTTGTGTATCATCTTGGTCATTCTTCGCTGCACCCTCTCCAAGGATTCAATTTCCATTCTATAATAGGGTGACCAGAATTGCACAGCATAATCTAAATGGGGCCTAACTAATGCAAGATAGAGCTGCAAAATAACTGTTTCCGTCCTATTGCTAACGCTTCTTGAGATAAATCCTAAAATTCTGTTTGCTTTATTTCTGACTGCTGTGCATTGCTCTCTTGGCTTAAGACTACTACTCACAAGAACTCCCAAATCCCTTTCACACTGAGAACTCATGATTTCATGGTTATTTAGCTTATAACTAGTATTGTCTTTTATAGTACCCATTTTAAGTACTTTACATTTTTCAACATTAAATTCCATTTGCCATTTGTCCGACCATTCAGATAATCTATTTAGATCTTCCTGTAAAGCATGAATGTCTTCTTTTCCATTTATAGTTCTACCTATTTTAGTGTCGTCTGCGAATTTACTTAGGTTACTACTGATATCCGAATCCAGATCATTTAGATATACGATGAATAATTGGGGACCCAGTACCGAGCCTTGTGGTACCCCGCTAGTAACCGAGCCCCACTCTGATTTCTCTCCATTTATGCAAACCCTCTGTTTTCTGTCTTTTAACCATTGTTTGATCCATCTGAGAACAGCTCCTCCTATACCATGAGCTTCCAGCTTTTTAACTAATCTTTTGTGAGGAACTCTATCAAAAGCTTTGCTAAAATCTAGATATATTGTATCATATTCTTTGCCACAATCTACTGCCTCGTAAACTTCTGAATAAAAAGACAGTAAGTTTGTAAGGCACGAAAAACCCTTAAGAAACCCG